>JAECUM010013422.1:0-69194 GCA_016617855.1 Megalonaias nervosa | reverse complement strand
TATATATATATATATATATATATATATATATATATATATTCCAAACATGCATATGTTGAGAGACTGATCTAGAAAAGGTGGGTTGATATACACAATGTATTTAAAATTATATTTAAGAAACGAAAACATAAAAGATACATTTCGAGATTAGGGCGGACATTTACAACCGCAATGCGTACCTGTATTGGCTGGGCTAATTAAGGGGCGTAATGACAATTATTAAAGACGTACAGATATAATCTAAATCAAAGCAAGAAAAAACTGGATCTAAGTTCATTCTGGATTTATTTATTAAGTTACGTAACAACTGATACTGTTGGATCACCAAATTTATACTACGTTAGAAGGATAGCCTTTCAAAACGTAAATTCATCGTTGCCGAGGGTTCCTACCTAATTGCACAAAGGAAGTTTTCAAAATCAGATAAGCGATATCGGATGACACGTTTGTCTACAAATTGGATGACATAATGGGAGATAATATTGAGGAGATATTTTACATTGAGCAGTTGCTGGTTTGTGACGAACAAGAAGACTTATACAAAGCTGAAAAGATTTTGAAAACATAAGGAATGAACAGAAGAGTGTGCGCTAGAGAAAAGGAAACGATATGAGTATTCGCTTAACAACTGGAAACCTGCTGAAAATGCCGTGCCAATAAATAAATGGAAGACATAAAATGGTCCCTTCAGATTTCAACGAATTAAGACCTTTCACCACCAAAACCAAACTAGTAATTACTGAAGGACATACATTGTTGCACTGCTGTATAATAAACGTTTTCCGATGAAACAATATGTAGATTATTCCTGATATTGCAACACAATTTTGGATGACAATAAAATTACGATTATCATCCACAGCAGAAAGATCTGATATTTCTGCTTAGACATTTGCAAGCATATTGGAAAATAACGTTATAAATATTGCTGTACAGAACAAGTTGAATATATTGACAATTTATATCTTGAGTCTGAACATGCAAAAACAAGTAGACTCCTCAATGAATTAGAAACATTAAATTGAGTTTATGGGACAATAATGTTAGAAAAGCACTTACAACATCGATTCAGCTGTAAAGAAAGCACAAAAAGTAACTAGTAAATAAATGAATGCTATCAAATTTGATAAATGCAGCAGGAAGATATATCGATCAGTGTTGCAACGAGAATGTAATCTGACGAAATCAAACTAACTTCGCAATGGTGGAACTATAAAGGCAAGAGAAAATAAATCAGATAAGAGTACTTTGCAAGTGTGAATATTTATGACAATGTGATTAATGTACAATCACATAAAAAATAAGTTTTATAAATGCCTGCAATAATTGATTCACTACTACCAGAAACTAGAATACAAAAAACGAAAGAATAAAACTAAGCAAACTTATAGGATAACCATCATCAGAATATTGGTTCAGAAAGTCTCTAAACAAAGATTTTACGGGGAAAGCTTACGATTAATATTTATTTTTTAACGATATCGGAGTATATACATAATAAAGATTCGTCAGAAATAATAGATTTAGGTTCTGTAATAAGCCCAGTCAGGCCCGGCCCTAGGCTGTGCGGGGCCCAAAGCAGCATGCGGGGCCCAAGGCAGCAAAAGCGATGAGCGGGCCTCCAAACAAAAAAACTGCATTGCGGAGTTGATTTCCGTCAGCAGCGCGGGGTCCCTGTAGGCGCTGGGCCCAAGGTGGTTGCCTCGTTCGCCTTGCCCTAGGGCCGGGCCTGAGTCCAGTTAGATTTAGCGATTACGTTTGTAATGAGAAGAGGAAAAAAAAACAAACCTTTCAGGAATTGGTTTCACCTAACAAATGGTTTAAACATAATAACCTGTAATGAAATGCAAAGATAAAATGCTACACACAACATATGGTCGGGCAGTAAGTCAAGATACTAAGTGATCCTTCGATAGAACATATTTAATATTACACACAGACGGATGCCAACAAAATATAGGAAGTTCAAATTTAGCTGTTATTAAAATCATACACAGAACTGAATACATGTTTGAGAAATAAAAACAACAGCTGACGGTGGTAAGGACTTCTTCAAGATGATAAATAAGGTTGTGTCCCGTAAACCGATGAATAAATTAAGAAAGAGTAGGAATATAAAAATGTGTACTAATGAAAAAGTACTTTAAACTTAAAATGGACTCATAATTTGCAAGGAGAACAGTTGTAGAAAAAGATCTGGTATTAGCTACCTTAAAGAATCAAACAATAATGAAATGAGTCAACCCAATTTATGATGCTTTACTTCTAATTCTAGAAATACGTTGCTTATGCATCACTACTACAAGAACAAGCTCCAAAACCATTATAGTGATAAAATAGGTTTTTAACGACAGATAGAAGGTTGTTAATTAAGTAATAGATATATGTCGAGACACATACCTTTCACAATGACATAAATTAAAATATTTAGTTTTACAACAGAAGTGACTACAGAAAAGTATAATATATGTGTGTTCCACAGATGAATAGAAATATTCAATGACTTTTATTAAGATTGGTTGAATGGTGTGCCTATGCAATAATGCTGTCGTCATAGAAGGAAGCTATTTGCTTTTAGGGCTGACAAAGCTCAAACGTAAGTATTCAAAGGAATAAATAAATCCGTAACCAAAAAGAGTCTAAAATTAGAAACCTTAAAAGACTGATAATTAACCGAACTGAAACTCATCAAGGGATGAATTTAATTAGATTCTACAATCACGAAATATATAACATGACGTTAAATAAGGTTGCATTAAGTTGCCATGACGACTAGAGCTATTTAGAGGATAACAGCAAATTTACGTCCATATGGTAATGTTGAACTTAGCATCCTGGTAATTAAATGGGTATTCCAACCACATTAGAAACTTATTCATTTTGTATTATTTTAACACGTGTCACTTTCTTTATCTCTCATAAACACAATTACTACTGTACGTTGTTTTACCTCAAGCCTACTTTCCATAGCTCTTTATCTTTTGAGCAATGGACAAGTAAAAATCTAACATTTTTATCAAGATCTTTAAAAATAGCATTGTATTTTTATAGTCTGAGCCACACATATATTTGGTAATGTCTATCACTGATTACGTTAATGCCCTGTTCTTTCGGTTGTCAGGATTAGAATAATTGTCATCAGAAACAAAGTATAAAAAAATTGATAAACAAATTTAAGTATTTGTCCGATTTATCGTCACGATCTACCACAAATTATATTATCGTCTCTCTTATTGTACATAAATATTTGGACAGATAATGACAATAAAGTCAAAGGTGTTTTCATATTCCGTTTTGATCAAATCTAGTGCAAATCATGTCTTTCTGCAAAGTGTTTCTTTTTCATATAGATTGAATGGAAACGTATGTTTAAGTCTTGTGGGTGTTGTGTGTGTTTTTGGATCTTCACCGTAGCTTTAACAATTTCGAATCATATCGCTATGATGTCTGCAGTGTGGCAGTTTATATTGATGTTTAGCACTGGGACATCATGCATCTGACACGTGGCACCATGTCCCACCCAGTCACATTATCCTGACGCCAGGCCCACCAGCTCTAACACTAACTTCTTAATGCTGCGCTGCAAATGAGGCAGCTGCTAGTGCCATTTTTATAAGTCTTTAGTATGATTCGGCAGGGGTTCGGACACGCGACCTCTCGCATATGAGTCGGACACTCTATGTTGAAAATTAACATCGCACTAAATTTTTAATGCAGGAACATTTATTTTCATGTTCTTTTTTGTGAATGCATGATATGATTATAGAATGAAATAAAAGTTACATCAATTTTTAATGTAGGAACCTTTCTATTTATTTTGTGATTTCCTTTTATGATTATAGAATCATTAATAGAATTGAAATCTATCATATCTTTATTATCTACAAAGCGTCATTTTTCAAAGGTTCTCACTCAAGCTATTGATGCAGCTGTAATATGCATTACATTTGGCTCTCGGCTTGCGGCTATTAGGTCTTATTGCATGTGACGTACTATGAAGTCGTCTGTTTCCGGAAGAACCTAAAACAGATCAAACTGATTGTGAGAGTCCCCTTTTCTTGCATAGACGGCCTGTGTAATATTCTTGTGTCATTTCTGCAAAAATGTACAATAATTCAGACAGTTTGTTCCTATATATTGTCTTTAATATAATACTTGTCTTTAACATAATAGCAACAGCCAATATAGGTAAATGTAGATTATGAAGTTTATTCAAACATAAGCCCTTGTCATTTGTTTGTAATGAGTCATTGTCATTTAAGAACGCTCTCTCTCTCTCTCTCTCTCTCTCTCTCTCTCTCTCTCTCTCTCTCTCTTTCCGCGCTATATTCAACAGGAATAGAGAAAGGTCTTCTGGTGTATAAATTTCACGTTTGTCCTATATAACTGCTGCTATGATCAGTCAGAAAATATAGTAACATCTAATACTTAATTGTGGCTTATCAACGTTATTTGACGGGTATTCTAGTTTCCGCCACCTGAAAGACACCCATCCATCCACCTTCTTTGTTCTTAACTATGCAGTGTAGAGGCGAATTATAAGGTGCTAGGAGTTGTTCAGCCATATAAATTGTAAGAATATATCGACCTCCTTTCCAAATATGCAGTTTATGGAGGCAAAGTGTCGTTTCTTAGATTGCCATATGAAAAATTTCATAGATAACCAATTATTAAGATAAATTCTATTCATTCACTGATTCGTTTTAAGAGAATGCAGAAATTTATTTCGAGGTATGTCAAAATCGTCGGCTCTGATACGACGATGATACCACTTTTGCATATTTCTACTTGTATTTTTCATGACATTTGTTTCGTCGGTCTATCTCTTACTCATTTCCTAAAGCGTAGCCATTAGAAGGAAGTAAAGAGAGGCTTTAGCTAAAAATAGTCTAAACATTTTTCCACTTTTTCCAATTTTAGTACTTTTCATGTAATTTATCAGCTGCTTTGACATAAGAAAGAATTTTTTATTGCATGTAAGAAAAATTTACTTGAATAATATTATCGCCCATTTATTGGAGCCTTTATTCCAGCTGAGTGAAATACTTTCCATTTATATTCTTTAGTTAGTATTGCAACATCCTTTCGGTAAGCTCCGTGACGAATACGAAATGAATTTATGTATTGGGATTCCGAATGAAAGCTTTGAATATCGACTAAAGATTTGCAGGCTGTTGTCGATTCATAAAATGAAAATAATTAGTGAAATATTTCAAATTAACCGCAGTCCAAGCAAAACAATGTTATTTTTCATACAAATATTATGAAGGGATATAAAACTGATATACTTGACGATGGGCAATATGTAAGAAAGATATTTTCATCTTGCTCGCCCTTATAATTACTGTCAGCTATCGTCAGTGTACACATAACATTGTTTACATTTCTACACCTAGAACTGACTTCTACTGAGGAAAATCCAAAATACTCATCAAGTAGACATGTGGTAGAGCCAGTACATGGATTGTATCAAAGGCAAATAAGCTCTGGGCAGGATTTTGTTTTTGTTTGTAAAAGATGCTTTCCTTTCATTAAAATTTAATTCCCATCGCATTCCCACAAACTAACAGATACACGCAAATATAATAAATGTATTTTACTGAACGTTATTATGTACACCTGTTGTCATAATTGTATTCTTTGATACCACCCTGTGGGATAGGGTGTGCACCACAGTCCCGATGCTCCTTTCTGCATGTCGTAAGAGGCTTATAATGGAGGTAATCGTTTTGACCTAGGATGCGTCACGTGATGACTTTCAAGCTAGGAAGGTCTTGGACTTTTTAAAAACAGTTAAGTTTACACAGAAAAGAAAAGACTTTTTATTTTAATGAGTTTTCCCTTGATTGGCCTTCCGTTTGTTTTGCATGATTTTTGAAACGCCTAAACTAACTTGGAATTCTGCAGCCATGATAACACTGATGTGCCCTTAAACACTATACATATATACATTGACAACGATTTTGGATAATTCACTATCTACAATTAAAATGATCCATTCTATAAATACAGCAGTGAACATGCAGCAAGTGCTCATCCACCCTACTGAACGTGACCTAAACTCTTGTGGCTGTGAACATAGGTCAGAAGTGGTTGCTGTTGAGGGAGGAAGACTTAACTAATGTAAATAAAGGGTAAGGTTAGATAATTTAAATATATAACAATTAGAAAGAGGGTACAGTTTGATTATATAAATATAGAACACGTCGACAAATAGTACAATTTGATAATTTAAATATAGAACACGTAGATATTGGGTACAGTTTAATAATGTAAATATAGAATACGTAGAAAGAGCGTACAGTTTGATAATATAAATATAGAACACGTCGACAGAGAGTACAATTTGATAATATAAATATAGAACACGTAGACAGAGAGTACAATTTGATAATATAAATATAGAACACGTAGACAGAGAGTACAATTTGATAATATTAATATAGAACACAAAGAAGAAAACTGTTTAAATAAACTATGAAAACAATTCAAATATTTCTGGGGTATTTTTTTCATTCCAAAAGCAATAACTGTAAAACGATTGATAGTTTGCTGGGACAAGTAGATTTTCACCAAAACTTGAAAGGAAAAATTCCTGGGTTTCCAAAGGGATAATATGGTCTATAGTTAGACAGTCCTCTCCTTCGATATCAAATATCGTGTACATCATCGAGATAGTGTAACTATATTCAGTCACTGCAGTTCTCAGTGGACTTTCAGAATCATTTTTTACTGTGGCTTTTGAACATGCAACTCATCGTCTTGTCATATATCGATAGCAAATAATGTCTGCACGAAAGATGAGAGGAATGTATAATGTGCTACAATGGCAAGTATCTTACCACCGAAGGAAAGTAACACACATGATACACGGAGTCATGAAATGCGTATTGCTAAACGATTCGATGGTCTGTGTATTTTACTGACTTCTGTATTATTGCCACCACAACAAGCATAGACATGCACTAGTTTTAAGTGACGTTCTAGCTTTTGCAGATGTAACATTAATCTCTTGTCAGAAGGTTTTAGCATCAATGGTCGTTGCACTTCAAATGCGAATATTTGGTTCGAAATATGTGATTCTCTACAATTCTGTCAGTACCCAAAGGGGTTATTGATTTTGCACATAAAGTGATATAATAACTGCCAAGGTAGTTTACATGTCTTGCGTGATAGTGCAGAGAGAGAGAGAGAGAGAGAGAGAGAGAGAGAGAGAGAGAGAGAGAGAGAGAGCAGTTAAATTTTGTGCCTTATGTCAAAATATCTCATGCCTATTAAATTTTGTGCATTATGTCAAGATATCTCACGGCTATTAAATTTTGTGCCTTATGTCACAATACAGGGACATAAGAATAGCCTCATCTAATTTTCGACTCCCTGAATGAGACTGTTTTCGCCATACTTTGATCTGGCCTTCATTTCCATAGCGATGACAGCCGAAGTGGGCCATGATCTAGGCTGAATCTGAGTGTTTTCGTTGGTGCTTTTATATTATTTTTAGACTGGAAAGGAAAGGCCGAGGACGTTCTGAGTTACTGCAAGGAAAGAATGTTCTAATTTGATACCATTTGTAATCCAGAATAATAAATTAACTTGACCTTTTTATTTGCCATTACTAATTTTGATGTTGATGTTAAACGTTCGTGCGACTGTTAAATATGGCGGATTTGCAGTGACTCAGTATCGATATTATTTTTCAAGTAACAAGAAAATATCACGGCTATTTGATCTAGCCGATAGATTCCGCTGCGAAAATTGAAAGCTGAGCGAATACAAGAAGGTTAAGGATATATGACAACAGAGTCCATTAGCAAAAACTATTCAACTAAACCTCTAATTGTCATCAATAATTCTGAAGGTCAATGTTGAAAATAACCGTGTCTCAAAGGTAGTCTGGCGCCGATATAATTCATGTGACGTGTGTCATATTGCAGAAAGAAAAGTTCATACCTGGAACTATTCCAAGGATCAATCACAAGACCTTGGATATTATTCGTTAATGCTGCTCAGACTGAACGTAAACTGAATGTGCATTGCAATCTACAGTTTTAAAGCAATTTTAAACGAGATATGTTACGTAGAAAAGGCTGAAAAGTTTAGTCGTCGAGATAACATTGTAAACATGACGAAATTCTACCGATATAAAATGTAAACATTTATTACGGGTGTGCACTTGCGCTCAGAAGTATAAAGGTCTTCATTATTTTTATTTGCACGTGAATTATCTTAATGAGTCCTATGATTCGCGTATCTCTCTGATTATACTAGTGATAGTAGTATAGGGGCTCGATATGGCGACAATGGGATTTATTGAAATTTGGTGAAAAGGAATATAGCGACAATGGGAATTTAACATGGGAATGGCACTTAGGGGTCAATGATAATTTAAGATGGGTGACGTAATGGGGTTTATAGGGTCAAAACTATTTATAGGGTGAAATGCATTTATAGGGACAAAGTTTGATAGGGACAAACATAAACATACTGAAACAAACAAATACACATCCAAACAAAGAAGACGGAAACACACAGAAAAGAGGACAGAGATGTTCCAAAGAAAGACTCACAGATAGAGACTCCAATAGGAAAGGTCTATTGTATGGTACAAAACATTTATTCAAGTATATACATGGGGTCTCTGGCCTGTGCTTTGGCCTAAGCATTATCCATTTAATACATACACATTCGGACATGGAACAAATCTATTTACAAGTTTTCTATTTCTTGGTTCTGGAAAACTACTTTGAAAAATTAAAGTTTATACCTTCAAAAAAAACAAAAAACAACACTTCATATACAACGTATTTACATTTCATAAAAGAATGATACTTTTTATACGACAATTAATGTCCATTTTTAAGAAAAAGCTAAAACAAAACCAGAAACAAACTATCAAATAGGACAAAGTTCATGCTTCTCTTTTTATCCGTCACACACGTTGTTTAAATCTGGTCAGCTTCCATTTGTGTCCCAGCGTAGATGTTTCCCATCACGTACTCCATCTGTTGGTATATCCATCGTGCTAGGTACACTTATCAATAAGCAGATCAAGTGCAGTCATTGTCTTCTTCCCATGGCGGTACAACGAATGCCATATGAATGGTCACTTTTCCATCGGTGATGTCAAAGTTTTCTCTCATTGTCTGCACGTCTTCAATGGCCCTCAAAAGTTGGGAAGAAGTTAATTCTGCAGGTGTAGTAAACCAGAGACAAACAGGAGAGTTCAAACTGTCGCGATACATAGACTCAAATGACCTCGATCTTTGACTTAGCACTGACGTTTGAGTTCCTCTAACAGTGAGTCAAATAGGTCCGTAATAAAACCTGATGCTTCCTCGGGTGGAATGTCAGATGCGAAGTCTTTAAATTTCATCGTGTAGGTGTAAGTTGTCGACCTAAATTTTCTTGAAGTTGTTGTCTGAGTCATTTACATGCTAAAATTCTCCTTTAGGTCTACTGAATCCTTTCCCTTCTTGGACGCACTTTGCTGTGACGATATGGTGGTGAAAGATGTCAATGATGTTTGCTCCTTCTCTTTTTTTATCTGCGTAGAGTGATTCATATTTCTCGGCGTTTGTCCTCGCAATGAAGTGTCGTTCTTGGAAGTCGTCCCTTCTTATACTGGGTGATATCAGCGTGCCCATAAGTTCAAGTCTTATAGTCTGGAAGTCGCACTGGTTGCACATGGTTTTCCGTGGCGTTAGTAAATAAACAACTAAGATGTGGTACTGCATTGGTGATGTGATCGTGAGGCACAGCATCGCACTCGAGTTTCTCATTGGACTTGAGTCTCTCGCTCGATACTTTCTGTGTGAAAGGATTCATCATTTCAGCTTGGCGTTTCTTCTGGTAATGAAGTGTCCGTCTTGGAAGTTTTCCCCTTTATATGCTCACCATCATCGGCGTGTCCGTAAGGTAAAGTGAAGTGGTTCGGAAGTCGTACTTGCTTCTGGTACACGATTTTGATATAATTTTTCCAAAGGCCGACTGAACGTGCAATCTTGTGCGGGTCGTAGGTGGTCACTTTAAAATGTTGATCCTCTCCAGACTGCAAGTTTTCTTTCAACACCCCAAAGTTCACCACTTGACAGGTGATTTAGAGTCAATCCTTTGACTTTGCACTCCGTGTGCACTTCTCCTCGTTGGTCTCGGTATTCGTAACCATAATTTTTAAGACCGCCACTAGCAAAATTTAGAATCTTGTCGTCGGGGTGCTCGTCCGACAAGGCTCCTAAACGATCTCCTTCGCTTTTAGGGTGACGGTGACCAAGGCAATCGATGTAGATGCAACTGTCTGTGTGAAATTACAGGACGCGATCTCCTAATTAGTTTAAGGCTTCGTACAATTTTAAGCGAGCATGGGCTGTCACGTAGGCCGCAATGATGACAATTCCAAATTCGTCAGCCTGTACAAACTCAAGTTCTTCTTCATAATTTACCAGCATCAAGCCTTCAGGAACGACGTCCACGTGTTTCATGTATTTAGTTTTGTCGTGAATCATCTGGAAGTAACGGGAAGGTTCTGTCAAATACTCCGTCTTGGGTAAACATGGTCGTTGTGCCATTTTTCCCCACAAACAATTCAACATCACCTTGGCAAACGAACGTCGTCCTTCGTTTTTCTCTACGTGGTCTAAAGTGATGCCTTCCTGGTCAAAGTACTTCTCTTTGAATTTCTTTTGGTCTTCGGGATTTTGACACCAGGAAGGACAGCTGCTGGCTTCTTGTTTTAGTTTCAAAAATGCATCCACGTAGTTCGCAGAAATGCCTTTCTGAGTCTCGTCACCCTTGTGGTACTGTTCTATCTTGGGAAAGTGGTAAATTTCGTACACTTCTAACAATTGGTATCCCAGGTCCAGAGCTTTAAACGATTCTACGCTGACCCACGTTCCTTTCAATTATCGTTCTTCCTGAGTGTGATGACACGATTGATCTTGGTTACATGTTTCGGCACAGATGCGACATAAAGGAAACATCAGTTTTTCTTTGCAATGGTAAGGTAAAACTCGATTGTACAAGTCCGTAGGAGGCAAGACTTTGCAGTTAATTAATCTGTCGTAATGTCAAATGTTGTCCAGGTCAATGTGTTTCGTCAGCAATTGCGTGTGACCTGCGTAAAAAGCGACGACATTTACACACGTAAGGATACAGCGAACACACATCCAGGTATTTGATTTCTTCTCCTTTCTCCTCGTCGGCTTGGTACAGCGGACAGGTGGCATTCGTCCGTACTCCATACAAACTGTCCCGTGGGTCGAGAGGGTCCACTAGCTTGTAACTTTCCACGATGGGCTCAAATTCGGGATCGGTTTTCAAACGGTGGTCGTACTCGTGTTCCCACATTTCCACGACTTGGTATTGACAAGTGTTCTCGTACAAGTCTTCCATGGTACGTTGCATAAACTGATTTTTTGTGGCACGTTGAGGGTAGCAGATCGGCCATCCATGAAATAAGCATCCGTTAAACTCGAAACCCGAGGGACTCAGAGAAGGAAAACCTGGAAACCTCGGGGGGTGGGGGTGGCGCTCATAGTATATTATCTACTTCTGAAAGAGTGACAGGTGTAAGTTAAAGTTATTTGCAACGTTCACAATGGAGAGAAAGATTGAATATATCTTTGTTATTTTCAAGTCAACCAAGCTTAAATACAGCAAGAAATTTTCAATTTACAAAAAAACATCTGATAACTAAAAAATAAAATAATCTCTGTTCTATAACCTAGCACAATATATGAAGTGAGAAAGTGTTGTGCAACCTGCTTACCATGTATAAATTGTCAATATTCATGATATAGGTAAGGTGAATTAATGATTGGCAGATGAATCCATTGACTGCAAAATGCAAGGATAGGGATATTAAATATCAACACATCGCTGCTCAGAACTGTATTTTTTTTAAAATAAAAAAACAACCAATGTATGAGCAGTAACGCACTGAGACGGGGTAAAAGGTACAAAATAAAACACGAAGATGTACACTGCATGTACTGATCAGTCGTCTAGGAAAAAACTCAAGAGAGTTTAAATAATCATAGCAATCGAACAAGGTAACACGCAAGACAATAATACACACACTGAGCCACAAAGCGGCGGCAAATCTTCTTTACATAAGGAATGTTGAGCAGTACAACATGGCGTCCGATAAAATAATGACGAGCACCTGCACACATGCCCAGAATATGTGGGGTTCTCCTGTAGGGGTGATTCTGTGTCCTGAAAGTTCCGGTCCATCCTAATGGGAGGATGGAATTTTCATTTTTCGGTCTGGGTATTTTCCTCCCGTATAAGTACTGGCTATGCAATAGCAACAGGTATGGTATATTACTGATATTAAATTGGGAGTTTACATTTAATCGCAGCACACCAAATGTATGACATTACTGGTACCAAAAGACAATATTTTTATTGTCATCTGTTATTAATGAATTATTTCAATCAACAAATATGAGATTAGCACAAATGTGAAGAGAAATGATATGTTTAATCTGCTATTTTGTGGTAAAAATGACACTTGATCACTTTTTAAAAAAAATATTCAGTAAACTGGCTACAAATTGCACCAAAATACATATAATCTTCTTCATATTGAGCATAATTCATGTTATATTAATCACTTGAAGGAAAAGAAGTGAATCTATCAAGTTGTTTTTGTCTATGCATAAGCGCATGTTGAATAAAGTAGACGGTATCTTTTGGTTAGCCTAGCAAAACTGCAGTAAATTATACTTGCCGATTCTAAATTGTGCTTTGGTTTTCCACATGTAATTTCATGCTTCACATTTGTATGGTTTTGCATCGTGTTTCTAACCTATTCTAGTAACCAAATGACCAACAAATTTGTACAAATATTCCACATTTCTAATGTTCATATAGATAGTTTTCCGTTGAGCAGAATTTCCCATCATTCCAGACGACAGTCGCCATATTGTATGGCGGAAACCCTGTAGTTAACAGTCATCGATATTTGTCCAAGTCTGTATGTTGCTATTACTACCAATGGATACAGAGAAGGAAAATTGCTCTCGGGTTGAGAAAAAAATGTATCGAGATAAGTTGGATAAAGTTTCTAAGGCCGTATATATGGATAAAATTCAGATACTGGACGACAAGGACCCGTACGAGATAGAGAAAAGCGAATGAAGTAAAGATTTAACATCATGGCCGGAGGTCACATATTCCGACATTGTGAACTATTTAGTTTATACGCAGAGTGCCTACACTTTACAAGAACTTAGAGCTTATAAATCTTTTGAAGCATATAATTAGTTTGATGGTGGCTGGGTTGTGGATATTGGACAAGTCACTATCAATGGCAGGTGTGTTGTGACAGGAAAGGTAAAACACTCCCAGAGGATAAAAAAAAAACGCGTTTGCAACCGTGGGTAATTTTTAAGAAGAATGGAACAATTATTTCTGGTCATTGTTCATGTATGGCAGGTGGAGGAGATGTCTGCTCTCTCATTGGGGCACTTCTGTTTGCAGTGGAGGCTGCTGTAAAACTACAAAATTCTTAGACAGTAACAGAAGAAAAATTTTACTGGTTGCCCTCTCCTGTCCAAAAGGTCAGTACTTGTGAACGCTAAAAAGTGAAAAGCAACTTAATATTGTTATGTCCATTAAGTTTTTCCCAAAACTCAGTAAAAGGTCCATTAACCAATCTACTTGGCATGAACCTGAGAGACTGATAAACATGTTCAAGCTTTCTAACATTACATTTCTATTCGTAACACACTTTCGTTCTAAACAAAATAATTAAAGATAAAGTAGAATGCTTATACTGACAAAGTAAACAATCAGTTAGCAACATTTTTACACAGATTTGGAACATAATATTCAGTAAGAATGCTAAACAATGGCCGCATATAATACAATCCATTTGAAATGACGATTGTTTATTTCTTATCTTTGAATTTAAATGTGGCTTAAATTTACATCCAGATATTTTTATTTGTCTTCAGGTTCAATTCAAGACCATCCAGGAGATTGACTTCACTTCAGCTCGAACAAAGAAACAGCTACTAGACAAAGCAATCTCTGGTATTCAGGCAATGCCTTTAAATTGTCAGAATTCTTTGCATCACTTGATTTGACAGGTAACAGGCCTGTATTTTTGTCTCTTGTACTAGGGTATCCACACAAGTATAAACCAAAAGCCTTGGGTAAAAAATATCCTAAAGTCCTACTGAACTTTATCAGGAAGAATTTCTTAATGTAAAAAGGGAAGATTTAATGCAATGCTGTGAAGAAATGCTTCAGACTATGTGTGACACCAGAAGAAAGTACCAATTGTGAGAAGGACACCAGAGGTCAAAGCAGTAATAAACAGTGGTTTAACTTCAGGGCTGGTAGGGTGACACTTCAAGAATCACATCTGTATGCCATACATCAACCGACAATCCATCAAAAAGTCTGATTAGGTGTTATCCGTCTGCGAAAGGATTCATTTCAGAACAGACAGAATGGGGATGTACCCATGAAAAGACTGCAAAAAGCTTATGCATTGAAACCATGAGGAACAACCATAAGAATTTTAGTTTGTGTGAGAGTGGACTCGTCATTAATCCCTCTTATCCATTCATGGGAACAACACCGGATGGTGTAGCATCATGTGATTGCTGCGGTGAAATGTTAGTAGAGATTAAGTGTCCATTTTGTACAAAAGATTCTCCTGTTTCAGATTCTGTTAATTGTTTAGAGACCGTAGGTGGACAACTTAAATATAAGACAACACATGCCAACTATTACCAGATTTGTGATTTACAAGATAAATGCAATATATTTCTCACATTTGTTTTATTTACTAGTCAAACGCACAACTGATTCACATAAACTGGTCAATGCACAACATACTGTCCTGCAATGGAGATAGTCAACTGGTATTGTACTTTGTAAAATGGTGTACTTGTTTCTGACAAGACCAATTACTCATTCCACTTGTATTCTGTTGCGTGCAAATTTCCTTGTTGCCTCTAACTCGACTGGTGAGAGCTGAGTTTTTCCTTTTGTGAACTCGGGTATTTTCACTTCTGCACACATTAATCCCACACTTTCTTGAATGTCGAATCCCCTGTCGGCAAGTACTAAATCTCCTGGACAAGGTTTTGTTAAAAGACCACAGTTCTCAGCTATATATTTGTCTGATACTCTTCAACCCCATCCACTAGAGAGAAAAGAAACTGCACCCTGCGGTGTAATTCGAATCAGAAATTTCACCGTGTTGTGGTGTTTGTAATTTGTCCAGGTTTCTGCTCTTGCCAACAAATTGGATGGTCTCTCAATAAATACCTTAAAGCAGTCAATCACTATTGATACTCGGACACCAAAATGTTTTCTGAATTCCATCGGCATTGACATGTATAACTCTTCTCTCTCTGGCCACAGAATCAAAGACTTCATCATAATATACATTATATGAATAATGTCTGAAAATGATTTGCTTGCACAGCTGGGAGAAATGTGAAATCTGTACCCAAGGTCCTGCAAACTGAGATTTAGTCTAAGCTTCATTAGTACCAACATGAACTTTTCAAACTTGCTTAGAGCACCTTTAGAAGTCTCGGGAATACTTGGAGACAGAAACTGGAAAACTGCCATCAATACAGTGCAATTTATTCCTGTAAAGTGTTTGACATTCTCTGGATCATGTGATAACGACTCCTGTGAAATCCTAGTTTTATTCAGCTTTTCTTTCAATGCCATATTCTCCAAATGCAAACGATTTAGCTCATCACGCATCTGACTTGTAATGTCAGGTTCATTCTGCAGCTGTTCTCTAAATGGCCTTTCAAGAGAGCCTTTCAGGAGAAATGAACACCGAGGAGCATTATCTGTTTCTTTGTCTGAACCTGGTATACAATGTAATTCATTTAATTGCGGTTGGTTTTGCAAATCTATTAATGCTTTAACAGCCGCATTCTGAGCGTTTCTTTCTTTTCTCAATTTAAGTCTTGCGTACCGCTTAACATTTGTTTGTGAGGCTTCTGTGTCTGCTGTTGCTGGTCCCAGTCTTAGGGAGGGTGCCCAATCTGGATTTGTACAATCGTACAGGTCAGCCTTCTTACCTGAAACAATAATATGGTGCATACAGTACATGCACATTTTGATAACAAAATTTGTATTTCTGATCTTAAACAAATTCATTTAAAAGCTTTGGCCAGCTTGGCTATTTATCTGGTTCCGCCACATGCTCATTACTAGCTGATTAATCGAGACAATTTTTCAGAATTTCAAGGGACTAATATGACTGATTAATATATGCATAAACTTTGTCATTGCATCATTTTGATCAATCACAGATGTACATACATCAAATATGTAAGAACTGTTACAAGTCAGAGCAATTAAAACAATTGATAACTGTTCTGTTTTTGGTCCCTGATCATAAATGACTCTTGGAATGTCAAAGAAGGAACTCAAACGTCAGTGCCAAGTCAAAGATCGAGGTCGTTTGAGCCTTTCTATGTATCGCGACAATTTGAACTCTCCTGTATGTCTCGGGTTTAGTACACCTGCAGAATTAACTTCTTCCAAACTTTTGAGGGCCATTGAAGACGTGCAGACAATGAGAGAAAACTTTGACATCACCGATGGAAAAGTGACCTTTCATATGGCATACGTTGTACCTCCATAGGAGGAAGACAATAACCGCCATTGATCTGCTTGTAGATAAGTGTACCTAGCACGATGGATATACTAACAGATCTACGAATGAAAGTGAGTACGTGATGGGAAACATCTACGCTGGGACACAAATGGTAGCTGACCAGATTTAAACATCGTGTGTGACGGATAAAGTGAGAAGCATGAATTTTGTCCTATTTGATAGTTTGTTTTTGGTTTTGTTTTTGCTTTCTCTTAATGATGATGATGATGATGATGATGATGATGATGATGATGTGACATGGTTAGATGAGACGGCAGCCAATGAATATACGTCAGTATTCATAGAAAACAAACAAAACATAACAAACAAACCCAAGAACAAGAGAACAAATCAAACAAAAAACATCTTGCAATTAAGAATAGCCTGACTTGCAAAAGTGTGCAGGAGATCAGAGTTGAAAAGTTTACCTTTTTGTGATCATATAAATTTACTAGTTGATAGCTGCAAAGAGTAAATGTACATTCATCCATTCATCGATCTTCAGCAAACCCACCAGACCTGACAGATAAAAATGAATGTCAGGCAAAAAATGACTGTCATTCCCAAGGTCTTCTTAAAAATATTGCCAAAATAAGAAAATTGCGTCTCGATATTTTGTTCCTTTTCAGATGCAGGAAAGACGTCAAAAATATTAAATGGTACAATGCCTTCCTGCTAAAGCTCATCTTCAGCTGTACATATGGTTAAATTTCTTCTGTGTTGTAAATTACATTGTATCTGCACCTGACCACTTGCATTGGGACATGTATTAGAAAATACGCGTATTTATAAGATATTCCTTTTTAGGACTACTGGAACCTGTAAAGAGTTAGAAACACGGCAAATGAGAAGATATCAGCCGATAATTAAAAGGTATCTTTGATTAAGTAATCAATTACATTAAATTATACTCCACTTATATATTGGTATACGAAAAGTAGAATTTCTAATTATTATTTTGTTGACTCTCTTGATCGCAAATAGGAACCTTTGCCACAAAACTCTGCATCTATCACGTAATGAGCTTGACTGCATTACCATAAAAAATCGATCAAGTATAGGTTATCTAATGGGAAACTATATGAACAGATCCGATTCTTCAGGAAACAACTTTATAAGTCTATTAACGACCGTAGTTGTGGACTTAAAAGATTTCCAGCGTGATCTGCAACTAATATTTAGAAACTTCTATTGTCTGCTTGAAAATCCAGTCCTCTACGACTAGCTTGTCATACCAGATTTAAAATTTTTGTTGAATGTTCATCTGGGATCATTCTGTGACAACAACGGGAACTGCTTTCACTTCTCTTAGGTGAGTCATAAAACAGATTATTGTCTAGTTAGCTGTATGAAATCAATGCAACACACACACATCCTTTCTCTGTATGGCGTATGGGTACCGTCAGCCCTTTTGTTCTCGGTCTCAGAAATTGAGCAACTGAACAAGGCTTTCTGAAACAGAGAGTTAATCTAAAAGCCCCATGGAACGCCCAACCCATCTAACGACAGAGAAGAATGATGTTTGTGTTACATTATCTATCAGAACATGTTTTACGATGATTTATATGTTCTGTCGAAGTCATTCTGGACTCTCTCTCTCTCTCTCTCTCTCTCTCTCTCTCTCTCTCTCTCTCTCTCTCTCTATATATATATATATATATATATATATATATATATATATACACACACACACACACATAGTCTGGCTGAGATACCGTAACTTTTTCAGCGAAGTTTTTTTGTCAGTGGTCATCAGTGGATTCTGAGTGTTAACAACTTGAAGGTGTCGTCACGAACACAGTCTAACATCAAAACATGAACGGTCGCTACATTTCATGTTCGCTGACAATTTCCGTACATTTCACACTGAAAATTTAGTCTTACTAGAGACAGAGTGAATAGTTTTCCGATCCAGAATGATTCATTTATCAACTTAAAAAATTTTGCGCCGATACATTCTCAATACCAATCACTTAAATAATCACATGAAGAATGGTCATCAGTCTTAAAATGCTTGGCAACAGTGTCATCATTTCTGGTCCTAATTTAAAAATGCTTATCTGTGTTCTTTAAAATAAAGAGCCTCTTCTTTGTCTACATGGACGGTTTTCTACACGGCTTACAGAAAATAGTAAACATTTCCATTTTATTTGACAATATACATCGTTGAATTTTTATATTCTTTTCCGTTCATTCTATATACATGATTGAATTTCAATTAATATGCACATACTGCACACTTCTTTCCGCAAGTTTTACACCAATTTTCTTCTTGGGTGTAAAGGTGTAGATTGTGTTTTATTGTGGACTAAAATACCCCTCAAGTTGTTATCTCGATTGGAAGGGACAAAGGGTGGATTTAGGAAGATATGCTTTAGTCGCTCTGCATGATGGAGAGTTTTAGGTACTTCTTTAAGTCAATAAAGACTCCGTATGTATGTATGTATGTATGTATGTATGTATGTATGTAAGCGTGTGTGAGTTGAGAGAGAGAGAGAGAGACAGAGAGAGAGAGAGAGAGAGAGAGAGAGAGAGAGAGAGAGAAATTGTAAGTATTATCACACAACCCTGTCAGATATCGATGCTTTAAGATTTAACCTGACGACAATAACTTGTGTCATGATAAATACACCGCTGCGTAAGATGATATTGCTTGCTGCCATCACCGCTCTTGTGGCCTAAGTGGTTAGAGCGTCCGCCCCGGATGCAGGAGGTTGCGGGTGATGTACATGATTTAATAAGGCTTACATAATGTGTTTTAGCTATTTAAAGGCCTTTGATAACGTATTATAGGAATTTACAGGCCTTTCACAAGGTATTTTAGGGATATACAGGCCTTTGATAAAGTATTTGAGAGAATTACAAGCCTTTGATAATGTATTTGAGGAATTTACACGCCTTTGCTAATGCGTTGTAGGGATTTACAGCCTATTTTAGGGATCTAATGGCCTTTGCTATGTATAGTAGAGATTTACATACCTTACTGTAGGGATTTACAGGCCTTTCTTATGTATTGTAGGGATTTACAGGCTTTATTTAAGGAATGTACAGGCCTTTGATGTCTGTCAGGGATTTACAGGTCTTATTGTAGGGATTTATAGGCCTTATTGTAGGGATTTATAGGCCTTATTTATGGATTTACAGGCCTTTGCTAATGTATTGTATTGATATTTAGGCGGATGCAACTCAACACCAGCAACATTTAAATCTCTAAAATGGATAGATATCGGAGCTATATAGTCATTAAAATTTTGATTTTCTATATTTGTCGTTCTCAATTATTGTTAAATATTTTGAAGGGTAATACGGACTTTTCGATGCTTTATGGACGCTTTGTAAATGGTATGGGCTGAATTAAGTTTAAATAAGATATGTACTGGTCTATTCTTCCGATGATTTATCTTTTGCGGGGAAGTAATGTTATCATATTGCACGCCCTCAGAAATGCGTTATTGTACCAAAAACGCTGTTCTGGACAAATATCGATGACTTAACCCCGCCAATGCTAATTTTTATTAGCTAATTTTTGTCCATTCCTACATTTTCCTGGAACAGTTTTAATCAATTTACATTGATCATTGAGAGTTCTCAACATTACCTGTGCTGGTTGTTGTTGTTGTTGTTGTTATTTTTCTGTTTATTTCTGCAGTTGAATATCTCCTAAAGCTCAAGTCAAACATGTCTTGAAAACTTTACCAAATAGCGGGTAATATTGTATGTATAGTACATGCTTTTAACCTTGGGGTGAAGACAAAATGAAATGGTAAGCTAGAGAGTGTATTTGGAAAATAAAATGCCGAGTCAAAATGTTTTCATCTTTGATATAAAGCTGATAATTATCTCGTCGATTCTAAACAGGTTCCTTGCCTAATTTTCCTTCTCTTATGCAAGATTTCATCAAATTTGATTTCTAGGCACACGACCCTTGTATTGTATTTTATTTTGTTTGTTTGTATACGTGTATGTATACAATTTCTTAGTGCTCTGAAAGTGAGATAGCTATATTGCCCATACTATGTATAAATAATACAGAGAAACCTCTCAAACCCGAACCCTCGGTGTACGAGAATCTCTTCAAAGTCGAAACCTTAGGGGATTCCGAATATCTCCTTCTTTAATATCATTGTTTTGTTGTTGTTTTTTTCTCTTCAGTACAATGTAACGTCACTACTCTGAAAACAAATTTCTATACCGAATTTAAATTTTGCAATAAATAATATCCATTAAAACCGAAACTCACCTCTAATTTTGGAAACGTTGCTTAGCTGCTAAATTCCTGACACGCTGGACTAGATTATTTACGTCTAGCAAGTTATGAAAGTGGCTTTTCGATGAGACGATGTTTCTCGGGCACGTAAGGCTAAAAAGAAAACACGCACTGAGACAGACTGGTCTTGAAAACAACTCATCCGAAGTCTTTGCACCATACAATTAGAACCATCTTTTAGACTAAATTATTAATACCTAACGCTTGTCGATAAGAACATTAATAAAGATTATGTTCATCCACTTATTATCTAACTCCAACTAATTATATTCGTATGTAAAAAAAAATTGATCCATAGTACGTTTCTTGTTTGTTTTTGTAATTAATTATCAACAAGGCATGCAGCCTCATTTTTCAAGCTTTGCTACAGAAACCGACAAAATAGTATTCTAAAAGTCATATTCACTCGATTGATTTTCAAGGGAGAAAAATAATTAAAAGCACTCATTTAAGTAAATAATAAATGTTCTTTATTTGCTTTTAGCCGATTGGCTATCAGCATGTAAATACATATACATTTAAGTTTGTCAGAGAAATTGATGATGGCACGTTTGGCACATGCAATTAAACAAGTCTATCCCATTTTAAATCAATACTAAAGATATATACTCACGTATACATACTCAAATTCCCATGCACAATCATATATGCATAAATACACATTATGAATGTATATACATATATCCCCTAATACCTACACACACATACATACATACATACATACATACATACATACATACATACATACTGTTACGAGTCTATACTCTTAAAATATGTAACCTAAAAGAGTGAAAAGCAAAAAGTTCAACAAATAATTTATTTCGCTAGAATACAAAGTGAGAATGAAACAAAAAGAACTTACGGTATTGCGAAGTAAATCCCAAAATAATCCTAGAATTACAGACAAAAGTCCTAATAATTCAAAGTTCTGAATAAACTTTAGTGGAAATCCAAATGAAGCCCAACGCTGAAGGTGCTGATGTGCCTATGGCGGCCTGTATTGTGTTTTTGTACCAACAATATTTTGTTGAAACACAGTAATCCATTTCCATGTTTAAATTCACTATAAATCCCAGTGAATGTCTGTCCAGAAATATTTTTTTATGAGCACCCTGTTTTTCCATAGAAAATAATCACTGACTTAAATAATTTGAAGAATAAATTCCACCCAAACGAACTTCTGCACACAAAAATAATAGAAATTGATTATGTTAGATTTTAAGCACAAATGAATAATCTTTTCAGTGACAAGATTATATAATCCTCTAGCATTTTCTAATTTTCTAGAAGGTTCATAATGTTTACAAAATAAAACGCTAGTTATAATTAAATAACTATGTCAAGTACACCTGGCAATTTGTAGGGGAATTCTAGTAACCCAAACCCAGACCCAAATAAACATATTTACTTCTATTAATAATGATCCTGATAATAACTCATACACATAGAGAATATTTCAGCTATGTATTAGTTGTTTACAGAATATAAAAAAAATCAATAATTCAGGTCAATTAGAAAATAAACTTGATTTTGAACAAGGTTAAGTCCATCATACTGTGTTTCATTACAATGGCATATAATGAAATCAAAAAGTATAAAAAAGACTAACTAACAGACAACACAAATTAAACATACATAAATATGCATATATACATTAATGGAGTACCATAGCAAACCTATGCAACCTGTTAATGTGTGAACTGTAAACAATACCAGAATATGTCTATTCAATCACATGCGCGTGATTAAAACGCAAAAAGTGTCATCAATATATAAACAGTATTCGAAATGCTTTTAGTAGTATCATAAGAACATTATATACATGAAATATGACAGCAATGCATGTAGAAAATAATACAATCGAGATGAGAAGAAAATACACAGATGTTCTTTCTTAATTTCTCTCTCTCTCTCTCTCTCTCTCTCTCTCTCTCTCTCTCTCTCTCTCTCTCTCTCTCTCTCTCTCTCTCTCGTCACATAAGCGCATATAAAAAGACATTCTTTATTTCGTTACCTCTACGAAACAGCCAGTAACCTGAAAACCTCTCAAAATCGAAACTTAAATTTGGTCACAAGCATATTTGGTTTTGAGGGACTTCACTGTATATCGATTAATTCAGAGAGACAGTGATGCTTGTAGTTACAAACTACAAAAGGCTGAAGAAAGATTCGCAAGAGTTGTAGTTGTAGTAGTAACAGCAGCAGTAGTAATAGCAGCAGCAGGACAAGTACGAGGAAGAAAGCAGTTGTAGTATTGGTAGACGTTTTGGTGATGTGATACCGGTAGAGTAGTAATAGTGGCTGTGTTTAAATTTGTAGTCATCATCATCATCATAAAGTTGCATATCAGTGATTATAGGAAAGACACCTCGAGAGATTGTTATAAAAAAATAAGGAAATAAAAATTGCAACAGAAACTGTAGCTTGGAACTTACAACCATGTAAGTATAAAGGGATTCATCCTGGAACTATCCGAGGTGAAGTCCACTCTTAAGCGTCATCTTACTCTGGCAGTAAACATTCCAAGTTACAATTTGTTATGTATAGCACCCCTTATGTCGTACAGAACATGAAATTATCCATGCATTTACATATGACTTGTTTGCACTCTAGCTTACTATTCCTCCGCTGGCAAAATGACAAAACCTCTAATTCATTAAACCCATATGGGTTAATAATTCATTTATTTATAGAAAATTAGTCACTAAAATAATATATTTATTCAGAACATTACAACTGCGTTGTGGACCGTTTAAAAATATTCTGTAACATGAAAATTATCCCGTATTCTTGTTGCACAATCTAAAATTATGAAATATGTCTGCACTTTAGTTTGAGAAAGTATGTGTGTGTGTATGTGTGTGTATGTGTGTGTGTGTGTGTGTGTGTGTGAGAGAGAGAGAGAGAGAGAGAGAGAGTTTTGGTTAATGAAATTGTGTGTATTCTACTATGTAGATATATAACTAATAGAGGTCGCTGAGAACTGCTTTAGTGCTCCCATCTTTGTAGAATCGCCAAGATCTGATAATATCGTCAAGTAGTGCTTGGTGCGTAAATTGCCAATATTCTTCTTATTGTATGTTACTGACTGTATATGATTAATCGTAAATTTTGATATTTTTGAGTCTTTTTTATTGTTGTTGTTGCTAATTATGTCAATTTTGAGCATATACATTACATTTTTGTGTTCCTCAAAGACATACAGACAGATTTAATAAATATTTATTGGATAAAATTTCGTATGGATCATTATCCATCGTTTAAAAATGTTATTTTATAAAGTGGTGGTATACTGATATTACCTATCAGAAAACTCTGGTATGATTGTTTCTTTACTGTTAAGGCATATTTGTGTGCTTTTTACGTTTTAGATAGACCCTCGAAATCTCTGCGTTACAAAATCTGGGGTTTGTGGGGTTGGGGGAGGGTTTGCTTTTTTTTGCGGGGGGGGGGGCTTGCTGACCGACCAATCATATTTCACAAGTGAGGTGGGAAACAATGTATTATCAATGGTGGCGAAGCCACGGATGACAATACGAAATATCGCTCCACACGAGTGAACTATATCTACTCATAAAACGAAGATTTTCTTTATATTATATATTTTGTAGGCAAAATCCGTCGATTTGCATAGAATGTTGTTTTCTCCACTCTGTGCCAATCGTATTAACTGCTGCATTACACACATCAATAATAGGAAGTTCGAAATTCACAATAATTCTAGGACAGCGAGCTTTTACAAATGTAGCCTTAAATAATGCTTTAAATATTTTGTCAACTTTATCATTGTTTTCAAACATAAATTAAGAGATTTTTATTTTCGTTAACACGTTTCTTGCACGGATACATTCAAGATCGTTGGGGTGGTACTTCGGTAGAAACATCACAAAGCGACCACATCTGACAGATTACAGAGCGTGGAATCCTTAAACAAAAGATGTCAGTGATTGCGAGTTTTCTTTTATGGAGTTTAGTTTATTTATTTTGTTTGTTCATTTCTGCATTCAAACGTAAATTCTTGACCTTGGCAAGCCTACAGTCTAGTACGGCAACAGAGGCTGCACCCGAATTTCAATGATCACTTAATTTCGATTTGTAATCAATACTCATAAATGCCCGATTTATCCATCATTTTCAAACATGATTATGATTGGGTTGGTTGTTAGAGAAGCTACTTAAACTCTTTTGTTATTATATTTAATCAAGCTTTTTCCCCTTGAAATACGAGTAGTAAAGGAAAAGGCCGATTCTAGCTCAAGACCTCTTTTCACCCCCTCCCTCTCTCAGAACAAATATAAATTTACTCTCTCGAGACCTAAAATTCCCACCCCAAACGATTTTTCATAAAACTAAAAGGCGGATTCTAGTTCAAATATATTTTGAGATTAAATGGGCTCATCCCCAGACTACTACAGTAATGCAGTCTGGAAAATCAATACTCTACAGTGTAACAGATATTGATTCATGTCCGCAGCCTGAAAAATCAATAATACATTTATCAGCCAAACCAGGTATACATGTTCTAGAGCATTCCAGAAAACGCCCACGCAAAATGACTCATAATCATGGAATTTCTAGAATGACTCATAATCACATGGAATTTCTAGAAACGCCCACGCAGATCTATTAGTATATAAGGCAGGTAAAATTTCCTTCTGAGGCACTTTCAAGAGGACGTCTTCACCGAGCGGAATCAAGTAAGTGGCATTTTTCATATATTATTTTTACCTCATCACCAATTATCAATGTTTCTACTGTTGATATTAGAAATATTTCATCATCACGATAGTAGAGACTAAACTTTACTTTACCGCTCACACAGCGACGAGACTTAAATAAATCTTTTATTTGCGATTTGTTAAGAGGATACTTTTTGTCGATAAAATATACTTTTGATCGATCAAGATCAATTGTAAGTTTAGTATATTTTTGTTGGCTGATCGGATTATGAAAGTTTTTAAATTCCGCTAACAACTTCTGGCTCAATTGTTCGAGGTAATTGAAATACTCGCTGTCATCAGATCTGGTAAGAGAAAGTTTTTGCTTGTCTCGAACTGCGGTAAAACATATACCTGATGTTTCATTATTAATTTCAACTGTCAACTGTTTGCCGTCCATCATTAGATATTTGATCTTGCTATTGTAACTATTTGTGACTGTTAAATTTTCAAACATTATTTCTAAAGTTTAGATAAAATTTCATACATTAGTCATCGAATATAATATCGAGTATAGATCTATCATCAAAACAATAACCAAGTGCAAATGTATCTACTCCATTTTCATAATAACGTTTGTCATCAAAATTACTCAATCCGCGTTTGATAATGACATCTGTTTCAAGTTTATGATGATTCGTTCGAATAGCCATTGCTCTTATAAAACTAACACCGCCATCAAGCGCGTACTTGTAATCATCAAATTTCATAAACTTTTTAACAAAATCGCGAGGTAGACCTTTTGCCTTTTTCGTTATTTTATTATTATCTAGCAATACCGCGTACATTTTACTGCGTAATCCAATAAAATATTTGATGGTGCTCAAATTCATTTCATCTTTGAACTTACCAATAACCTTTTTATTTGTGTCGTCATGAATTTTACTGTCACGAGGGTAATCGGAAAGATCAAACTGATGTCGATTATCATATATATCCTGATAGACGTCCTCACATTCGATTTCATACACGAGCGAGTCGGTATCAGTAAACAATAGTCTACTGGACGGCCATTAATTTTTAACAAAATTGTAATGAAAATCGTACATCAGCCATTTTGATAAGTCTAACACGGAAGCTCCAACGTAAATCGGCTTGTTTAGTTTTAGATTTGTTTTTCTTCTTTGTATCGTGACAAGATTTTCATTAAAAATTTTCATGCTAACAAAATCATCGTCTGACACAAGTTTGTTTCTGCGATTGATATCATTAACTAGCTCAATATTTACGCGTTTCCTAATATTTTCCATCGTCTTACCAAAAACGGAATTGTTCATAAGCTTAAAGAAGTTTTTTCTCAAAATCAGTTTTGGCTGCAGCTCTTCTCGAAGTGTTTGAGTTAATATAACCTTTCATCCACGGCGACTGATTAAACTTTAAAACTCTATGAACTTTTCTCAAAACAAGACCAGCATCTACTGCTTGTTTTAAAACTTTGTAATGTAAAACATAATTTTTCTTATCGAGTAAATTTGGTACTAGTTTTTTGACCATAGAATTTTGTCTTGGTGATGCTAACGCTTGTTGTTCTTGAGACAACGTACTATAATCTATTATCATCGATTCTGCACAGAAAGGATAATCGTTGTGTAAATTGTGTAGCGAAGTTGGATAATCGAGATCAACTTCAACGAAGTACGAAACATCGTCGGGTATCTTTTTTTCTGTCTCTGATAGAAATTGCTCAGCCGTGATCCAACGAAATCCACCAAAAGGCATTGGTTCTGCCATAGAATAACCGTACAAATTATTACAATCTAGATAAATTATATACTTCGAAGGAAGATTAGGATTGTACTCTTTTAAGTATTTGTTGTTTGCTTCCGCATACTTTTTTGTTATCACGCTAATACCGCCTCGAATACCTTTTTCGATAAAATTGAACATATCAACGTCAGTCAGTAATTCTAACCTTACTTTACTAAACTTTAACAATGCGTCCCACGACAGCCCGGGAGCAGAATAATACCAACAAGGATCTAGTCCATAATTGTTATAGCTCACTTTTCGAAAACTTTCAAATACGTCCGCCAGCAATAAGACGTCAGTTTTTAGATACAAATCATGATAATCTCCAAACGTCTTACAATCAAATTCTTTCCAGATATCTTGTGCATATTTGTAATCATCATCGGTTATATTTTCATTTTTAAGTTGTGAGTAAAATTTGTCCTTGTCAGGTAGCGAGGTTTCATTAAATTTACTCCAATCATCGAGATACTCGTACGGAAATACTCCTTTTTTGGTCAGTAGATTAAATTTATCACCAAAACAATCTTGTAAGTTATCAAACTCGCTACAACCTTTTACCAGCTCATTCAATGATGCTGCCATAAACTGCAGGCTGTCAATAAAACGCAACTTACCTAGCGTAACTGACATATACTTTTCAAAATTATTTGGAATGCATTTGATTACGTTATCGAGTTTTAAGCGAGATTTTACGTCAGGATCACCAAAAGCTTCTACGATAATGTGGCTATCATATCCTCGAAAGTTGTGAAGAATAACTGGAATAAAATCTGGAGCATGAAATTTTAAATTACATTGATCATGAGCCGCTCCACGGTACTGTCCGGTGAGATGGCAATGGTCACGTACTTTTTTGTTATCATCAAAAGCTTTTTCACAAATATAACAACATTCTGCTTGCTCGTGATCAGATTCTTCTTGAGATGTCAGTTTTATCATTGGAGTTACTCTTTTCAAACGATTAAATATATGATCAACTTCGCTAATCAACTGCTTGAGAAGCCAGACAGCCGGATTTTTACCACGATATAATTTGATTGGTTTGGATAATCTCGAATCAGCACAACAAACTATCTTATACGCTACTCCGCATGGAACATGATTTTGAGTTTTCCTTGTACTCGATTGGTTAGGATTATTTTCTACGCCAAGTACAGGCTGAAGTAAGCATTCGAAATCAGCGTATATGACGAAAGGAATTTTTAGTTTGTGATTATGATTGACAAACTGTAACACACTATTTTCTTTGGACGGCATCGTTATTCGTTGTACGTCACTACAGTACTGCAAATGCTTTTGTAATTTTTCATTGTCATTACAACTGTGCAAGCAGCGATAACAAAAGAACGTTTTCTTCTTTCGTTTATTATACTGTCCGCCAACTAGTCCATTGAAGTTTTTGATCCAAACGTAATGATTTTTATAAAACAGCAGGTTTATTGTCGATTGGGAAGCTTTTTCTGAAATATACCTAGGATAAACGTTTTCTTTTTCATCTAGTCCGAAAACATTAATCGAAACATTATTTTGCTTTTCAAACTTTGGTATTTGATTTTCTGCAACTGGAAAGTCGATGCCATTAAAATTTAATTTTGATATGTGACTAATATACTTGTCAACACGATCAGCATTTTTTTTCTGCTGGAAATAGCGCGGAAAGAACAGCCCACTGAAAACATCTGTTATCAACGTTCTTTACGTTTATACAGCATTTTTTATTTTTTATTTTTGGTGACAAATCAATATACGAACTACCGCGTAATACGTTATATTTTATTGTGTGAAATAAAATTTCCTTAATCATTTCAAACTTCCAACCCGAACCCAATTCGGTAAATTCTTCTATCTTTTTCCAAATTTCTTGGTGTATTTCATTAGCTAGTGATAAAAGATCAGTCCCAATCAAAACACGCCTTGATTTTGCATTATTGTAAGGGTCTGCAATTTCCTTGTCAGTCGATCCCTCTGTCACAAGTAGCTTTGTAAATATATGATATTGCACCAATAGTCTTATGCTATTATGTTTTTCAAGTTCACGTTTTACAGTTGACTCTAGCAAATGATAAAGATTTGTTGCAGTAAAATTTACCAGTACGATTTGTTTATCGAACCGATAACTGTTGTCGAATCCCGTAAAGGCAGTCGCTATTTTTTCAGGTTCTCCAATAAGGCTCTTCTTGGCTATATCACGTAATTTCAGCATTGCTATATAATAGTGTAATATTATATGTTTAATTGATTGTTCGATCGATAACTCACTGCACGCCAGCTGAACAAACAATTAGAGATATAAAATCCTTATAGTATAATGACACAAAATCTGAGATACATTCGATTGACAGCAGAGGAGCAAGAAGCATATCATGTTCATCCGAAGTATAACTTCTACGCTGGAAATGCATTAGGTTCGGTTATTAACATAAAATCTAAAAAATCTATAGGAAAACCAACACCAGCGGGTTATAAGATTAGTGTAAATGGAGATAATGCTGAGAGAACGGAAATGTTTAGAAAAGATTTTATTTATACTTTGTTCTGCGATGATATTCCAGAAGGGCAGCGAGTCTATCGAGTAAATGGCTCGATTACTGATGACAATATTGAAAATCTATCTTTACAAGATGAGTTTCAACGTCATAAAGTATTTGATTTATACGAAGCAAATGATAAGGGAATTGTACGACATATAAGGACAAAAAAAGTTATTGGAAATTTGAATAATAGCGGATATTTACATATAAATGTCAGAGGAACACTAACCGATCATGTTGGTTATTATAATCACCGTTTTGTTTATGAAACGTTTAATGGCGTTATTCCAGATACTTTATTTATTGACCATATTAACAAAAATAAAACTGATAATCGTTTAGAAAATTTAGATCTAGTTGCACCAGAAGAAAACACCCGACGTGGATCCAATTCTGACGGTAATAATTTCAAAAACTCCAGAAGATCAGTTATTTCAGTAAATTTAGAAACTGGAGAAGAAATGAAATTTAAATCAATTTTATTCTGCTGGAAAATATCATAAAATTGATAGTAAATCAATAAAAGACGTCGCCGACGGCAAAACTAAATCAGCAACTTCAATGTCAACTTTTGATAGATTTAGTTTCAGAGATGATGATTAATGATATTTCGTAATTATGTCTTAGTAAGACAGCTATGTGCAAATGCCATAGTATCATCGCGATCAAATTTTAATGTTATAAAAGCATTTTCATTAAGTTTATTTTTTTCTGCTGCTGTTAGTAATATTTTATGAGAATCACCTTGCGTAACAATAACGTCAACGGAATACGAACTATAACCCGACAGACATTTTCGAACTGCTTCGGCTAGTTCCTTGTAATTTAATATATTAACCTTTTGATGATATTTTACCTCGTCAGTCATATCTTATAACAATAAATTAGATAAAAGTATATTATATAATATGGATTTGATGAAACGACTTGCTGAAATATATGCGGAAGATACAATCGCAGACAATGTTAAAATCACTAGCGATAAAGTCGCAGATAATATTACAATCTCTACCGATATAATAGACAAATCTGCTAGTTATAGCGAAGATGATATTTTGTACAACAACGAATCTGACGATGACGATGAAATAGTCGCTGTCGCTGACAGAAAAAATTACAGCAGACCAACAACTGGACAATATAATGTTAAGTATCACATTGCCAAAAAAATAATAAAATTTAATTTTACTGTTGCCGAACAACAGATATTTTGGCAGCTTATCAGGCCGTTTTTAAATCTAAAAATAACTGGCCAGCGAAGGAGTATAAAATACGATTTTATTTTCGCTAAGATATTTAATTTAATGCCAGTCGATAATGAAAGAAAATTACATTTAATTTCGTTATGTAAAACTATCAAATGTAAATCTGTGCTTGTGAAATACGAACAAATTTATAATAACATTATTGGATCGACTTAGTTGGTACCCAGCTATTAAATTTATCGCTATACCCACGCCACTTGACTAAACTTTTATTGCCTTTTCTCCTAATCACTTTTTCGATAACGAAAACATCTTGCTCAGTTTTTTGAAGTTCCTGCTCGTAAAAACTACCAATGATCGGTTCCCCTGCCAGATCTTTTAGCGCGTATGTTACAGGCATTGTTAAAAGTACTTTATCAACTACAAACACTTCTTCAGTCCAGTTTGGAGTAAATCCTTTTTCAAATGTTTTTTTAGTCAAAGAAATCCGAACCCGATCACCTACCTCAAATTTATGTCTGCGGTACATGTTTTCATTTGCTAATATCGGATTTTTGATTGCGTCGTTTGGCGATAGTTTAGTGGTTCGGTGTTTCGTGTTATTATATTCGTCAACAATGTTTTGTAAATTGTCAATATATTTATTGGTATTTTTAGCTGTCAAATATTTGTGTATTTTTTCGTTTAGAGTGCGATTAAATCGCTCTACTACGACACTTTTACCTTCGTTTCCTGTAACATATTTTTTAATGTTATTTTGTTCTAGAAGCTGCTCAAACTTTTTATTGAAAAATTCTGCTCCGTGATCGGTCCAGATTTTATTTGGTTTTCTTTCTGTACTTGTTATTATTTGTTTTAACGCATCAGTTATCGACGTTCCTGTCTTGTCTAAAACTGGAACACTAAAAGCATATTTACTAAAAACATCTACAACGTTAAACAAGTATTTCTTATTATCATTAAAATCTGCTAGATTTGACACATCTACTAAATCTATCGCCCAGATATCATCAACGGCATTTGCGACAACTTTACGTCGCGTAAACTTTTTTTTTTAGGTTTGTGTAGTTCGGCTGCGAGATCGTCATACAATTCCTTTCCAAGTCCTAACTCATATTTTGCTCCAATAAAACCCTGTACCAGCCTTCTATCAAAACGTTCTCGTAGATTTGTCGGTTCCATATCACGAAGTTCGTCTAACATTACTTTATCACAACCAGCCTTATCTTGCTCGTTGTCCCGGTAACAGATATCGTGACGCATTGCTATTGCATCAACTTGATTGTAAGGCTCCTGCCCTGGCAGCGGATTATCATTTTCATCTAGTTGTTTATCAAGAGGATTACAAGATCCAGTATATTTATGGCCTGGCAATGTCCAGCCTCCTTTTGGTTTTGGTAATTTGCCAATCAATTTATGTATATCTATACCTGTTCCAATTATTTCTCTGTTGTTACAACGTTGACAGTATGTGACAATTTTATTTTGCTCGAGGCATAAATCTCTGTCAGAATCGCACTTGCATATCATTCTATATTTTTAGTCGTCTACTAAAATAATCTTGTCAGGAGGGCAACCAGCTCCCAGCGACTTCTTTAAAAACATACTTTTCTTTCTACCACAAACAGCACAAATACTTTTTAGCATTAATCTGTTATTTTTTTGTTTTTTCCATCGTCTCATCCTTATTTTCTGTTTTAGTTTTACATTTGAGACAATATGTTGACATTATATATTTGTAAGTTTAGATAAAATTTATTGCAAGCTTTAGATAGCTTTACAAAAATTAATTGCAATCTCATCATTAGCGTGAGAAGGTTGCTTATCAAACTGCAAAATAAACTTTAAAAAATTAGGATCTTTTGACATCTGTCGGACAAACATTATACAATAATATCCGCAAGCAGAAGTTCCAACAGGTTGAAGTTGATTGGACGAATAATATATTATTTTATATTTTTGTTTTATATATTTTTTTACTGCATCGCTCGGAGGAAGTCCAAACGAGTCAAAATAATTGTTATTATAAACTGCTACCCAATGCGTGCCGGACCCGTCATTGAAATCTTGTATATTTATCACACACGAACCCAGCGACGATGTCGCTTGCGCTGGTACAGTGCTAAGTTCATCTTTAGAATAAACTCCGTGGAAATGTTTTACTGATTTTAGTTTATCAAGTATATCAAAGTTACTTAGCGGGGTGGCCGTGTTCCCGGCAATGTTAGTCCTCGTCCTCCGATTCCTAGCAGATTTGGCTGTAGACTTCCCGCTAGTCCCGCTAAAAGTGGAGCGAAAGGAATAATTCCTCCTTGTTTTGTTTGAATGCGTTTCGTTGTTTTCTTTTTTTTCGGTTTTTTCGACGATTTTGTTTTTCGTTGTGGCATTATATTTATCGGTCACATAAAATTAAACTTTAGACTATTTTTTTTATACCACTACCCTCAACTGCTTTTTCCGTTGCGCCAGATATTGCGCCAGACGCTGCTGCTAGTCCTAATGTACCTAACACCGGTAAAATTTTAGGTAATAACGTGCTGGCTATCACTGATAATGCTGGACCAAAGAAACCACCTTGTTTTGACATCGTTGTTATTTGTGCGGCACTTAAATTTAAAACAAAAGGTTTTTTACCATCGTACCTGTTTACTTGATTTTTTGTCAGCATTAATTTTGTTAAAATACCCTCGGAAATGTTAGGGTTGATTTTTAATGATACCTGCCTCTGTTTTGCAACAGCAACTGCTAATTTTTTAACTTGATCATCAGTCAAATATATTTCTTTTACAATATATTTTGTCATCTTATATAACGATTGCAGATTAAACTTGTACTGTCATTTTACCTCCAACGGAATCTATCGTAACAAATCTGTCGCTGATCACTAACGCGTACACGTACAACGGCGCTGCTGGAGCTGCTCCGAGTGTCCAGGTAATTTCAATATCAGCTGTTGAGTCAACTGCTCGCTCGCTATGTTTACTAACATCAAAATAAAATATTGGGTAAAGTGTACGAAATTTTTCTACTGATATCTGAGATCCATCTTCAACATCCTGATATTTTTGTACTGCGTCGAGTAGGTACATGTAAGGTCGAGTAATATTTTTATTAGCATCATCTGCAAAATTGCATTCTATCGCTCGTTCTGGATATTGCTTCGAATTTAGTCTAGCATATATTCGTCTAACATCAGCGTTATCAAATATTGCATTATTTTGTTGTTGGTTACCACGTCGCGCTTGCTGTTGAAATATGACAAACAATTGCCTCGGCAGTTGTTTACTTGATGTTCTTGTAACTTGACATGTGTAGTCGGTTGTATTTGGAACTGCTGTTTGATATATTTTATGTTGCTGAAAATAAATCTTGTTTGTATGTTTATCGAGTATACTGTTTAGTTCTGACATTTTAGTGACTGACGGCGTTATACGCGGCATCCACAACGCAAGTTTGTTTATGATAAATTGTACATCAGCTCCGCCTGACCTAAACAGACAGTTGTTTTGTTCTGCCCGATCTAAAATAAGTGTATGTTTAACTCCACGAAATACTTTGTCGTAATCACGACAAAATCCAAATATTGTACTTAATGGCAGCATCATTGTAATTTGACGTGATCCTTCTGCAAGTGCCTTTCTCTTAGCAAAACCTTCATTGTAACGTGGATTGTTTACGCTAATTGTGTTATTGATTAAATCTAACATTGCGACAGCGGTCGCACCTACAGCTGGTGGTGTTATACCAAGATTATTACAAGCTGCAGTAAGTGAGACTCTTGTAGCGTCTGCGTTAGCGTCTACAGCTGGTGCGGCTATAGCTAGTGCGGCTGCATTAACAATAAGAAAAGTTCTTACAATTGGAAGATCTGCAGCGGCATCAGCTCCGTGTAATAAAACACCTTTTAAGAAAAGTTCGGTCGATTCGGCTAAACCACGTCCAGTATCTTTAAACCACATCATGTTCGTTGCAGTTGATCTGGAGTAATCGTCGGAAAACGAAATGATATTTAAAATTGTACTTGCAACTTGTAAGTGACTTGAAATATCCTCAACAGTTTGATTAGCTAGTTGATATCTAGCACTTTTGAATAAACACCAGCCATTATTTATAAGAGCTACTTCTCTTCCAGCTGCAATTGCAACAGGTGGATTGGCCACTGTCATAATCTGACCGCGAACTTCTAACATTGCCTTATGTGGCAGTAGAAATACATATTCATCTCGAGTATTAAATGTTCTAATACCAGTTTTATTTGGTTCATTAGAATTTTCATCGAGATACTCAACGTACTCAAATTCTGTTACAGTGTCATCGGTGTCATAAGTTTCTGCTAAATCGAGATAATTTTTAACAGACATTTTTTATTTATTAGATTATATAAAATTTTATTGCGGCGCCGTTACTTTAGATATTAAATTTTGTATAATCTGCTCGCCTTTCGGTGATAAAAGTTTTTTCGTTGTTGTTATCATAGCACGTTGCGTTTCTTTTGTTGGAGCGATTTCTGATATAGCTTGTTTTATCTCAGATGTGGACGGTGCGCCTTTTATTTTATCAGCTATTTTTTGTCCCACCGCAGTTCCAGCGGCAGATGCAGCCCCAGTTGCAAAAGCTTTATCTGCGTCAAGTGCAATTGGTGCAACTTTACGCGCGATTCCCGGAACATTTTCAATAACTTTAGTAAATATATTTCCAAAAAATCCTCCTACTATTTTTCTTCGATAAATTTTTTTTCTCTGTTTCATTATATTTGAGGTTGTATAATTTTTATCGTCAATCACAAAGTCGCAATAACTTTGTTATTGTACGCGTAAGTGTAAATAATATGTAACAATTTCGTTGTTCAGATCTAATTGCCTACCAGATTGATCTGTTAATTGCATTGTTATACTTGATATTTGATTTTCAACGTTTAACGGATAATATATAATATGACGCGGAGTAATTTGCATGAGAGAACCTGGAGGAACTTCTGGTGAGAAACTGTAAATCATTTGTCCCTTGCTGCCTTTTGATGTGTAAGAGCCAGAAGCAATAGAGCAATTTACTAATATTGTATTTACTTCTGTTATATTTACCGGCAGTGCACCGTCAATTGTTACAATATCTCCTGGCACTAATGGACCAATATCCCAATGATTAAATCCTAACAATGATGCAAGAGTTGTTTTTGGTCTAAAATCAACTAATGTTTGATTTTTCAGTGTTATCCTAGCTCGTAATGTGTTATAATTTGCTGTTAGCTCAAAATTGTCAGCATTACCACCAGATGATGTTATTAGCTCTTTTATTGTCTTGTTTAGATCATTGATATTATAAGCTCCTTGTGGAATTTTTAATTTTTGCCGTTGCGAAACTTTTAACGAGTATTGTATATAAATAAAATCATCATTGACACCAGTTTTTACGTTAGCCATAGCATTCCAACAAGTACAAGAAATTAATCGAATTTCATACTGTTTCTCAGTATCAAGTTGTATTGGAGGAATATAATTTACTGAAAAATTTGCGCTATCTTTTGCTGTTGTACTAGAGTCGAGCAATAATGTTGTTGACATCGTTATTTATTATATTTGTATACAATTAAATCGCCGAGATTAAGTCGCGGTGTAAAGTTTCATACTCGTCAGATGTTAATAAATTTTCTGATCTTAGATAATCAAGTATATCAATAATTTCATTATCAATTTCAACACTAATATTACCAGCTTCTTTTGATGATATTAATAGCATTAATCTGCCTATCATTTCAGCGGTTGATGTAAATATTTTTAACCTGTTCCAGTTTTTGCTATTACATCTTTTCTATAGTTTTTAACTCGAGTTTCATCGTTTATTATAAATTTCCTATGAAAATGCCACCCCTTACCAAAACTTTTTTCTCTGTTTTCACCAGCTGTTTTTTGAAAGACACGAGCGATAACACCTTTCCTAATTGTATCAAAGAGATTAGACATATCGTCTAGTGTTATGGCTTCATCTAATTCTTTGTTAGCATTAATACTGTCTTTTATTATTTCATATAATGTATTAATAAGTTCGTTGTATTTTTCTTCTGACCAAGTTTTTATACTATCAATATCTTTTATATTATTATCTTTTAAAAAATTATTATATTCCTCATCTGTTATTTTATCATTTGCTTTTTTTCTAAAAAATTGTCTTTGCTCTCCAACTTCCATAAACTTTACTGTTAACTCGCCGACTCTTTCTTGCTCTTTTTCAATATCCTCTAATTTTTCTGATAATTTTATTAAAATATTTCTAATCTCATGTGAAGTTAATTCTGCTAATCTTTGCTCAAATAAAATTGGATTACTGATCAGCCGGTTTAGTTCAGCTTGCCTAGCAACAGGATCAGCAATAGTTCCTACAAGAGCCTCAGCCAATTTTCTTCTTTCAGATCTAGCAACAATTTTTGCAGCAGCTGCTTCTTGTTGTTCTTTAACTAATCCAACCAAACCTTTTTCCTGTAGTTGCTTAAGTTCTTCTTCTGATAGTGGTTTAGTTTCAGGTTGTTTCCCAAGAAGTGCTTCAGTAACTGGTTTGAGAATCGTAGCTGTTGTTTCTGCAGCAGTTACTTGACCACGTCGTGCCTGTTGTACCCTTTGCTTAAAAGCTGCTTGAGATTGAGCAAGTTTTTTTTAGATCTTCTATATGTTTTCTATATTTTGCTCGTTTGTCCATAATTATTATATATAATTTTTATAAAATTGAAACGCCTTACTGTAAGTAAGTGTCAATACAACAGCGAAACATTTTAGTTGGATCATGTGTAAGTTTATCAAATAAGAAGAAGTTATATTTATCTTTTGAAGCTTTATGATAAAGTTCGATAAATTTATCTTTTGTTACGTCACCGCATTGTTCGTTCGCAATATTTCTGACGTCAACATTGTCCAATCCCGGAAATAATATAAAACAACCGGTATTTCGCCGAATAAATCTGTCAACATTATAAAAACCTTGAGCTAAATAAATAGAATTACACTTTTTATTTCGCGATAGTGAAAAATATGATCTTATTTTATTCATCTCCGTATTATTTAGCGGAATATCGTCAAAAACTACTATCTTATGTTCAGATGCATCAAGTTGATTAACTGGAATAAGATCTTCTGGCTGTCTGATTATAAAAAAATCTTCACCAGCCTCAAGATCATCACGAAGTTTGTCATTATATTCGCTTAGTAGCTCGTACTTATCTTGCTGTGGATTAATTGTATAAATATAAACTCGATCGTAGTTAAAATTATCGCCAAGAAGCAAGTTCATAAGCAAATTTGTTTTTCCCGATCCAGTTCGCCCAACAATAAGATAATGACAATCTGGAAGTTCATTGTTATGTTTATGTTTCACCAACCGCTCTGTATCAAAGTTTAATATCGACGATTTTGCCATCGTTGTTATATAATTTTATGTAAGACAATAAATAATGGGCTACTATACAAAATTTGGAATATTAACAGGAGATTTATTGACTGAAGGTTTTCAAGGTGACTTATCTAAGTACGCAACTCTAGATCAGCTAAGAAATGAGATTGATAATTTATTAAATATCACAAGTGTGGATCAAAATGAAGTTGTTATTTTCCAGGATAAACAAGGACGATTAAAGACGAGTAATGTACAACTGTCAAATGTACTTGTACGAATTCCCACCGCGGTTGTTAATAATATTGTTACTTTTAATAATCAAGGTAAGATACAAGATTCCGGTAAGTCGATTAACGATTACGTCAAAAAAGCTGGTGATTCATTCACAGGTAGCATTATTATGAATCAAAATAAAATTATAGACCTTGGAAACCCAGCCTCAGATACAGACGCCGCAACAAAAAAATATGTCGATGATCAAGAATCTAAGTACGTATTGGCCAACGGTGGCATAATGCGTGCATTTCTCAACATGAACAATAACGGTATTAATAATCTTAGAACACCGGAATATGATTTTGATGCTGCAACAAAAAAGTATGTTGATGATAAGGAAATTCCTATTTCAACTTCGTTAAAAACAATCGGTGATGAAATGACTACACTTAGTGCTACTTTTTCTAGACATGTAGAAACGTTCTTAAATTTTCGTAGAAATATAAACAAACCCTTTAAAGAATTTTTTGGGGAACAACCAACCGTTGAAATAAAACTAGCCGACATTAACATGAAACTCAACGACATTGTCAGTGGAATACCTAATATTGTTCAAAAAACTAATCTAATTAAAATTCCACACAGACAAATTAAAAACATCGTGTACACAGTAGCATCAGGATCAACAATATGGACACCGCAAAATAACACACTCGAACATACCGCGGAGGTTACTGGGTTATACAGATTATCTATGTACGGTTCGGAAATTACTGCTGCCACTTCATTTTCACCAAATGTATATCATAATCCTCTATTGGTGATGCTAACCAAGAATATGAAAGAAATCTTTACGTTAATATCAACGGAAATGCCTCCGAGACGTTACTGGTGGTTTCTGGAATTTATAGCTGAAACTTTTAATTAATTACTTAACATCATTAGGTATAATGAATCAAACCAGAACCAGCATTGTTGTAAACTAATATTATATAATGAAAAAATATATATTTGATTTCAATCACATTTCAAAAGAAATTCCGAAACAAGATGTGGACGCTCTAATGCAATATTACAAATTTTATCACAAAAAACTTTGGTGCGTGAAAAAATGTTACAAATATTATAACAAAATACTTCGAGTAATATCATATTTACCGCTGTTATTGACCGGATCTGGTATAATTTCGAGTGGTGCATCATTAAACCCGTTTTTGTTAATAATATCAGGCATTGGTGTTTCTCTTACAACAGCGTGTAAAAAGATAGAAAATAGTTGCCAAACGGCTAGTATCACCTATAAAAAATTACTTGATCAGATACGATCTTACTTGCGGGGTATAAAATATGATATGGACGATTTAATACGCGAGTTTCGTACTATTGACAGTATGTTAACAGATATTCTACCAATGAGAGTTAGTAGGTATGAAAAAGATTATCAAAAAAAGTATGATAATGATAGGGTATGAAATATTATCTAAACAATAAAAAATAATATATAAAAAACGTCACTTACTTGATTCCGCTCGGTGAAGACGTCCTCTTGAAAGTGCCTCAGAAGGAAATTTTACCTGCCTTATATACTAATAGATCTGCGTGGGCGTTTCTAGAAATTCTATGTGATTATGAGTCATTCTAGAAATTCCATGATTATGAGTCATTTTGCGTGGGTGTTTTCTGGAATGTTCTAGAACATGTATACCTGGCTTGGCCGATAAATGTATTATTGATTTTTCAGGCTGCGTACATGAGGCAATATCTGTTACAAGCAAAACACTGTAGAGTATTGATTTTCCAGACTGCATTACTGTAGTAGTCTGGGGATGAGCCCATTTAATCTCAAAATATATTTGAGCTAGAATCCGCCTTTTAGTTTTATGAAAAATCGTTTGGGGTGGGAATTTTAGGTCTCGAGAGAGTAAATTTATATTTGCTCTGAGAGAGGGAGGGGGTGAAAAGAGGTCTTGAGCTAGAATCGGCCTTTTCCCTTACTACTATACGTCCGTTTGTCGCAGAGTCTAAACTTCATACGATACTGTATCGGTTTCAGAATATCAAGTAGTATCTACAGTTCATGTTAGTTCAGTCACTAATAATTTTTGCATGATTCATGAGGAAGGCTAATAAAAATTTTAAATCTTGACGCCTACTTTGTGTTGTTTGGAGTTCGTTTCTAGCCATTATTTGATGGCGCCTCCTTATTAATTAAATTTATAATAGTGGGTTTCACAAATTGTACATATTTTAAGATTTGTTCATCCTGATTGGTGTAGGGCGGAGGAGATAATAAGCAGCATCAGAAGAAAAATGAAGTAGGTCTAAATATGGAAATGCAGAAAAGAATTACATATATAAGGACATATATATTTCCTTAATGGGAAAAGAAAGTAATTCCAAATTGATATATCCACTGTGGCGATATCATTTTTTTCCAACTGATATATTTCAATAACTCATTATTGAAATACGTTTTAAAATTCTATATTCATTAGCTATTTCCGGATTTTAGTACTATGTGTGTAACATTGGTATTTTCGGGTTGATTTTTCTTCATTTGGTATGAGCCCTCCCTTTTTACGTCAAGATAATAGACTTTACCAAACTGCTTCCTAGAAGAGGTTGATAAACAAATCCACTGTCTGCACGGACAGATTGACTCCAGGGTCAGTCTCATTTTGATCTAGTGTTTCTGGTTATTTTTTAAATGGAATTTTGAGGGGAAAATGCAGACAAAAATAATGCTGAATGTGCTGGAGCTCATCTTGAAACCTTACTATTGCTGTAATTTCCGTTACTTTGAAAATTCCTGTGAAAAAGACATAAAAAAAGAAGTTTCTCAAACAAAGCGGTTTGTGGTGGCAGTGGCTTAGAGAGAGAGAGAGAGAGAGAGAGATCGAGAGAGATCAGGGCAGTTTGGTATGGTGTATACTAGTCAGCTAGTGGCTATTCTCCGTTCCTAAGAAGATTTCCATTTCTATTATCACATGTCACCACTTAATTAACTGGCCATATCATTCTTCCTGCCTCTTCTCCTTTTCTTGTTATGACTTCGTGGAGTTCATATTTTTTTCTTGCACATACCTGAAAGAGGTCTGGTTGCCTAAACATGCTAGAGAAGCATCATCAGTACAATCCTCTCATCCCACGTATTTGTAATGGATTTAATCCTTATATTATTTAAATGAGATTATAGCAAACTTTATTGTATATTTGTATCTGTATATACTGTGTAAAATGCCTTTAGATGTGTACCTCTGTGTGTGTTTGTGCTTACGTGGGTCCGTGTGTGTAATGTTTGCAATGTAGTATTTTTTTGTACCGAGTTCTTTGTGTGCCAAATCCATATACTGTTGCAGTTGTGAACACTAACCCTTCAGAAGTTTCTTTTAGCATTCTTGTTTCCAAGATGCATTGAGCATATTTTTATGTACATACGTAAATAATTTAGGGCCATAAGTGATATAAGTTTCTGTACTAATTGTGCCATCCTTCAAAAATAAAGACTTTATTATTAGTAGTAGTAGTAGTAGTAGTAGAAGTAGTAGTAGTAGTAGTAGTAGATGGAGTATTATTATTGTTGCTGCTATTTGTTGTTATTCTACAATACACTGATTAAGAGAGTCTTTAAATTAGATCTTTTCTTTAATCAAGGATGAAATTCCGTTCTCGAATAGTTTTTAAAGGCTTATTTATTAAAATCATATACCACAGAACGATATCAATACTGCTTGAATGACCTACACGCATTTAATGGAAACCTTAAAAAAACAAAACCAAAACCAAAGCCAAAACAAAACCAAAAACATCCCCGACCCCCGCCAGCCCCAAACAAAAAACAACCAACAACCCCCCAACCCCAAAAAACTAAACCAAAACAACCACCCCCCAAACCCCAAAACAAAACATAATTGGTACATGGCATAAACACACTAGCTTCGTTACGATGCATTTGCAGAGCATGCTAGTGCCTTTCCTTTCTAAGCTACTGAAACTGCCAGACTGCAGACACCGTAGCGATATGACTAAAAAATTGTTAAAGCTACGTTAAAAATCGAAATCACACACACACACACACACACACACACACACACACACACACACAAATACACACACTCATCCTGGTCCTCTTATTCTGACTTAGGATTTTGTGTTCAGGTTGTTTATGTTAGAATTACCCAGTCTACTTAACATCTGACTAGTGGAATCGGTCTTTCAGATCTGTTCAGTTTTAATTTGAGAGGATTTATTTATTTAAATTATTCAATGGAACTACAAAGTTCATATTGACTTTATGACCAAATCACTAGTTTGGGATTATTGTGACTCCATTTAGAGACATTTAGGATTATATCATTGCGATACATCAAGACTATTAGCACGTCAACATTTATTCCAGGCTGTTGGTACATCAGCATATTCAAGACTGGAATTCATTCGGACTAGCAACTGAATTCATTCGGAATTATCTACACTTTTTAACTTGCGGTAGAACTTTTATGTCTATTTAGGACGTAATTCACATAATGTAAGTTCTTTCACTTTGCATTTTAGGGAAATATGTTATTTATTGAATTTTACAAACTCGTTGGTTTTCGCACTTTCCTGTTACTCAGTTTAAGACCATAGAGGCGTAATATATTACATAATAAATAAGATGTTATTATTGGGTATCTAATGCTGCTTTTATAAACATATTTTTCTTTGTTGTTGTTTTCTTCCGTTGACATAAGTTACACAAATGGAATACGATTCCCATATCTAATTCTGAAGCTAAAGTGTTATTTCTTCCCCATGGGCGAAAAGTTCATAAATATGTACATAAATTGGATTAATATAATAATCATCGCATATCCGAATAAGTCGATATCATATTTGAAGCTTTCACAAAACTATGTTATGCTGGAAAGGATTATGTAAAACTTTGTACTTCGGCTGTATCATTTTTACAGTATCTTTTTATCTTCATTAATATTCATGTTCACGTATTTGCATAAATAATATTCGCATTTGATCGTCTTTTAGTGTTTTTATCACAGATCACTATTACTGGGTATCAAATCAAGAGTTCGTGAAACATACAGTTAAAGTATATAAGAAGAAAGAAAGGGGTTTAAATGTTACAAACTAGCGAAGCATTGATTCAACACACACACACACGTGTGTGTGTGTGTGTGTGTGTGTGTGTGTGTGTGTGTGTGTGTGTGTGTGTGTGTGTGTGTGTGTGTGTGTGTGTGTGTGTAACACTCTGTTAAGATGTATCAATATCTGCCTAAAATGATTACTAAGATACATTAAACAGTATCTCATAAATAGATAATTATACTGAATCTCATAGGTTGATACATTATACAGTATCTCATAGAGCGATACATTAGACAGTATCTCACAGATTGATACATTATACAGTATTTCATAGACTGATACAGTTTACAGTATCTCATAGATTGATACAATTTACAGTATCTGATTGATTCTGGCAGACAATCATGCCAATTCTCTTCTACTCCAAGGTTTGCACGCGACTGAAGTGATATAACGGCGTACATGAAAGTGATGAGATGGACAGATACGGAGCAAAATTCTCCTATTATTTTGCAATACAATTCATATATCTACGATAATAGAAATTCATACCCATACACATTGCGCAATGCTGGAAACTTATGACAGTAGCGTACTAACCAGAGGATAGGGGTGGGGTGGGGCGGATGGGGCTGTAGCACCGGGCGCCTTAGGTCTTGGGGCGCGAAAACCCCTTTGGGCAATCATCGTCGCCCCGGGCGCCATTTACCCTTAGTATGTGACTGACTAACGGATTGTACATCAAGTTATTACTTTTGCATCCTTAATTATCAGTCCCATACAAGTTTATTAGTCGCGGAAATTAATCTGGTTCTTCTCATTGAATTTTTTTTAGTAGTATAAGTTGCTAATAGGTTTAGAAATTCAATAATTATCGAACACTTTTAACAGTCTATTCTCTTTCCAGTTCAGTATCAATTAAAATGAGATGCATGCTTTCCGGAAATTGCAAAAACTCATAATTGCTGCCATCGTTTGCCTTAACACAAGGTAAAACAGAAGTACTAGATGATTTGATGCTCAACAACAATGTAATATCTAAACTATTTGAACGCTAAGTTTAGAAGACAGTGGGGACTTTCTTGAGGTTAAAAATATTATTATGTTTCGAGCTTTATAACCTTTCTCTTTCACTTGATAAACAGATATCAGTATACATTTCTGAAGCGTAATTAAATCGCTACCGTGATTAGGTATAATGTATTACACTTTGTCAAGCGTGAAAATTGCGAAATCTAGATTTTAAAATCGTAAATATTAAAGATCAAATATCAAAATATGAAAATATTCTTGAACAAGGAATTGTCTCTCATCTCATAATACAATCATCAAGCTTTTCTGATTATATAACGCGATATATGTTTTAGAGAACCGTGTCATTGATTTAAAACCAAATTTAATAAAAATTTAAGACTAAAACAGACATTAAGATTAAAATTTTATAAATTCAAATCAAGATTCACTAACACCTATTGTGGTCTATAATATAACATATCTCTTTCATAATACTAATGTTCAAAACTTTTTGTTTCCTCAAGAAATTAAATGCAAATACACATAAAACCACTTCAAACTAACTATTGCTCAGTCTCTCTGTTGACGGTCATTTTCCGTTTCCTTTTTAATACCTTCTTAAAATATTAGGGGTTTACTGGAGTTTTTTATATCCGGAATATCGATATATTGTGTATTGATCCTGGCGGTACGTGCACCGTACATTGTCTCTGACCCAGTTTTTTGAGTATTTCTGTACACAGTATGCAACAGAAATTTCTTTTTCAGTCTCAGTTTGCTTCATTTGAATTTGATGTCTCTTTTAATATCGGTTCTAAAATCAGAAAAATATTTCTAAAAGATGCATCCACCATGAAAACAGGATAACCTCAATCCCAGTCAGAAAGGAAAAACAGTCTGGTAGAATTTTTGGCTGAATTTCTCACGCCCTCCAAAAAGTGAAATATAGTACAATGAATCGATAACCACAGCATTACGGAAGTGAAGTTCTCGAACCCGGCCCACATCATCTCGTCATAACTGCTAATGCAGCCAAACTTGAGAAGACGCAAATTATACAATACCCTATCTGATGTAGCTCGGACTTGTCAATATGTAAGGATGTTTACCGCCAATTACTTACATAATGAGATTTAAAATAAATAAAAGTCATATGAAATTTTGACTTCTTGATCATCTTTAATAGCATTGTCCATTTACGACGGATTTTATCAGTATGTTTAAATATATATCGCAATACCAAGATTTTGGGGATACCCACCCCTAATAAGTATGTATACATTTATATGTCTGCTTAGGTTAAGAGATATACACTCATACAGATTTTACCATTAGTCAACCTTCTTACCTTATGGTTATGCTTAAAACCTATTAACCAATTCTGATCTCTAAAGCACATGTTGTTGAACCAAACAGCTGTTGTCACTATTAGACACCAGGACTGTTTGCCACCACGAATGGAAGTTGAGTCACTAATCATCATGAGTCAATGATGATTTTTTCAGTTAATCAGCGACTAACTAAAATAACGGCAGTAGCAAAGAAAAAGATTCCCACAAACATCTCTGGCATATACCATTGAAGGAATGAGTGATACAGACCACTAAGGGAAGAGATTCCCACCCACATCTCTCGTATTGTCCATTGGAAGAAAGTGTGATACAAACCAGCAAGGAAAGAGAATCCCACCCACATTTTTGACATGGACCATTGGAAGAAAGAGTGATAGAAACTAGCAAGGAAGAAAGAGTGATACAGACCAGAAAGGTAAAGAATCCCATCTACATCACTGACATTGACCATTGGAAGAAAATGACTGATACAGACCAGTAAGGAAAGAGATTCCCACCCATATCTCTCGTATTGTCCATTGGAAGAAAGTGTGATACTAACCAGCAAGGATAGAGAATCCCACCCACATCATTCGCATTGACCATTGGAAGAAAGAGTGATACAGACCAGAAAAGAAGAGAATCCCACCAACATCTCTGGCATTGACCATTGGAAGAAAAAAGTGATAAAGACCAGCAAAGAAAGAGAAACCCACCCACATCTTTGACATTGACCATTGGAAAGAATGATAGAGACCAGCAAGGATGAAAGAGTAATACAGACCAGGAAAGAGGAGAGTCCCACCTACATCACTGACATTGATGATTGGAAGAAAGAGTGATAAAGACCAGCAAGGAAAGAGAGTCCCACCCGATTCTCAGGCATTGACCATTGGAAGAAAGAATGAGAAGGACCAGCAAAGCAGAACGAGTGATAGAGATCAACAAGGAAAGCCACTGACCAAAGAAGAAATAATGATTCAGACCATTTCCAGAAAGAGTGATACAGAAGGAAAAATGTCTATAGAGGAATTTTATAACCATTGGATTATTTATGATAAACATAGAGACTCCACAAATATGTTCAAGCTTATAGAAGTCCTCAATATTTCTCCCCTGCCTAATAGAACATATGATAAAGAAGACCAAGTGGTCAAGATCAACTTTACATCATTATCTAACGAAATATATTTTGGTATTCAGAAGTTCTTAATATATCCGCCAGCAAATGTCGAAAATATTTTATATAATGCATCATACGAGTTTGGTGCAAACATACTAAGTAAGTAGTACAGTTGTTACACCTAAATCAAATTTCCAATGTTAAGATTGCAGACCCAGATGAAAAATGTTTGTTTGCACATTCATGTTTCAAACATTTCGATTGCACCATAATATAACATACAAATGCTGAACACTACCTTAAAAGCGACCTTGATATACTAAGCCATGAAAATAATAACTCAAGTTCCAATATTTAATAATTTATCTCGGCATTTTAAAGTCTGTCGCCTAAAGGCTGCCAAATGGAGTATTGGTTTCAATAAACAAGTCAAATGATACATCGCTAATGTCCTTGCATTGATCCCGCCTCCGAAATGATGTACGTACCGATTCACGGAATGAAAAAGAAGATCACAACCCAAGCTGATATCCGATCGAAAATTCGGGAACCGACACCGAATCTATTTCGTTTTCATTTTTAGGCGTGCATTTAAATTTGAATTTTCCAAAGTTATCAATTTCTTACCAACAGCAGTTGTTCCCGATTGTCTGTTTCCGAAAGTAGTTAAAATCGATAAAATTGCGTCGAGACTTAGCTCCTCAGGTGCGGCCTGCGTATTATTCTTTTTCAATTCTATTTAGTAATTGTCTCTAAGCAGCAACAGCCGATTTAAGTAAATGCATTCCGAGGTTGCTTTGAACACGAACACACGTCATTCGTTGGTGATCAGCCTTAGTGTTTTAAGTTCCTATTCCCTCTCAAATACGCAATATTCATCGGGTGCTGGGAGAGGTCGCATGATAAGTTCACGTTCGTCATAGGCAGCCCATTTGCACTCCATATATGCATTTTAGAGTCGAATTAACAAAGGATGTATATCCTTATTGAGACCTGCAGCGTTTGCAGGAGATAATATAATGGCACTCGGTCAAATTCGCTTTCGCAGTCAAATTCAAAACTTGATACATGAAAAAAATACAATTAAAATACAATTTACGCATCGAGATGCTTTGCTACAGGGGAAAACAAAAATATCGGCCAGATACACTGAGGATATCGTACACATTTCAGCTTGTAATTTTCAGCATACGTTTTGTGCCGATAACAAAGTGAAAGATTTTCCTTTATCACAGTTCGTTTGGCTATGCAAACTAATTCTATTGCCTTTATTAAAAACAAAACTCTTTATATCAACTTGGAAGTTATAGTTTATCATCGATTTAAATAGTGTCTTTGATTTGTAAATCTTTTAATAAGAACAGTGCTTTCCACGAATTAGAAAATAGAATACATATAAATATCTTGAATGGACTTGACTCCCTGGAAATAAAAATTGAGTAATACCCTATTAGAAAGATATTTACATATCAATTGAGACCACTGCTGCATAATTTGTGGAAGGTAAGTTCTCACATTTAGCACTCTTTGCACTTGTTTTCTAGAACGATTTCATCAGTTTCTACATGGTCACATAAACATATTATACCCTAACTTCCACGACCAAACATGTCCGACATACATATATACCCTTTACAATTAACGTTCAAGTGCTAAGTCATAACGAATTGATAGCCATCAACTTGTCTTTATTTTCCTCTCCACTCTCACACAATGTAAGAAACCATATCGTCTTATGTGCTAATACATGTAACCTGGTAAAATTTTGTCCTGTAGGTTGTACTTATCATAACCAAGACAACTATTTGTAGTTATCATCTTTCAGTTTTCTACAGATCAGAACCGTACGATTTTAAAGTAGTTTCGGCTTTTTTGTGCTTTCTTTTTTGTTGCACGGATCAACCAAACAATCTTGGCTTTAATATCGTTGTAAATGACTCCTGTTTCATTGAATTATGAATCGACCATTTATTTCCCCAAGCCTGTTTATAGTCTGGTTCCCGTTTTCCCCACCTCATAAACTACATTACACCAACATTTGAGCCAACAAGAGTGCACAAAAAGAGCCCAGCCTGGGGCCAAGGGCCCAGCCCGGGGCTATAATCAGTCGCGAAGCACTCAGTGCATAGCCGACTTTAATACATGGACACACACAACAAGAGTGCGTTGTTTAAGTTGGCACAGCAATTGACGTTCTATAAGTTGGCACAGCAATTGACGTTCTATAAGTTGGCACAGCAATTGACATTCTATATATTCATACAGAAGTCGTTGTAGGCAGTGTTCCAAAAAAGTTATATTTCTACCGGAAAGATTACAGAAATACTGTTTGCTGTTCCCAACATGCGTGTTGAAGATAAAATACTGAAAAACCGTGTGTACTAGCGTGTAAGTGGAGTTAAACTGCAAACAACAAAAATGTTGATCTGCCATCGCATAATGAGCCTGGAGGTTAGGGCTACGTTGTTTGTTCTACTGATTACTCTTAACAAACTGAACAGACCCAGATCTGTCGGCGCATGATGCAATGGCAGATCTGGGTCTGTGCAGTTTGAAATTGGACTCATCTTATCAGCGAGTACATAGGTAGCTCTTTGAACTCAAATATTGAAAAATATTTATAAGTTCGCCTCATGTAACAATATTGTCTTTGAAATAATTCCAAGATATTGTATCTATATTTTGTCAACACGTATTTAATTAATGTCGATCCTCTGAATACACATACCTAAGAGGTATACATTGCAATACAACCAAGGATACGGGAGGTCGTGGGTTCGAACCCCGACCGAGTCATACAAAAGACTTTTACAAATGGTACTAACAGCTGCTTCGCTAGGTGCTCAGCATTAAGAGGTTAGTGTTATGACTGGTCGGCCTGGTGTCAGGATAATGTGATTGGGTGGGACATCATGCTATATGTCTGCGGCATGATGCTCCAGTGCTAGACATCACTATAAACTGCCACACTGCAGACATCTTAACGATATGACTGAAAAATTGTTAAAGCTACGTTAAAAATACAAAATCTAAATCAAACACAGCCAAGGATAAATAAAAGAGGCATTGATCTTGAAAATAAGTCACGAGTATAACTTGTGTAAAAGTAATGCACATAGTTTTTCACATTATGACATAAGACTTCATAGTTAACTTCCTTCAAAATACTGCCGCACATCTTTGTAGCCATCCAGTTTTATCAATTTTATGGCTGAAAAACACTTAAATGAAAAAAAAAAGTTTTATTGAAAGAAGTCTTCTAAAACAAAGCATGTAATTTGCTTTGTACCCAGTACGTATACAGAATGTAAAACAGTATTCCTGACGTGCAAAGTAACAATATGTTTAAAATTACTGCATTATTTAATAATAAAAACTATAAAATGTTGATCTAAAGCAGCGGTATCAAAATCCCCAGGTCGCGACCCAATTCAGCGTCGCGAGGACGTTATTGAGGGTCGCGCAGGATTTCCAGGATTGTTTTTGTGATGGTTATCAAAACGTAGAAACAGGTTCGTGAGGCACAGAAAAAAAAGTTTTTTTGTGGGGTCGCGGTCAAAAACTTGGGAACTCTTGATCTAAAGGCTGATGGAATCCGTTTTCTAAGGATATAAATCTCAAAGGTAATAAAATTTATTTACTGACTATCTTAGTACTTTTATTTCGCAGATCACATTAATACATCAATAAGAATGCTAGCTGTGCTTCAGCTAAGATGAATCTCAAAATAACTGCATTGCTCAGAAGTTTCCTCGACTAAAATTACTCCCCAGCTAACGACATAAACAACGCCCCTGTCTGCACAAACCGTTTCACCCCAGGGAGCAGCCTGGTTTTGAAATGCCATTTCTGTTATTTTGGGAATATATTTTTCAACAGAGATCAATAAATTTATTACAATTGCTTTATACTTTTAGATAGTATCCATTATTTTTGCCAACAATAGCTTGAAAGCAATGTTAAATGGAGATAACCGATGTGGAAGCTCGCATTTTCCGGCAAATAATGTTACATTCACGGATAAATTTTTTCCCACGGGAGACAAGAGGAGACTGATCATGATCTAATTCAAAATTCTGATTTTCTTTATTCAGTTGATTATATCTGATATTCCAGTAGTAGTAAGTTGTTACTCAAGTCACATTCAACAGGAAGATTTGAAACATTGTATGTAATCTGTCTTAACGGATCTAGAAAGCCTACTATATTTGCTTGAGAGATGTGGTTGTGTCTTACAAGCGCCACTTCAAATCTTAATAACAGTGTCAGTTACTGCTGTCACAGTCTGAACGTATCTCGGAAGCCTATAATTTTGAGAAAGGGACATTAGTTGCTAACGTCACTATCGCAAGTATGAATTATAACGTCCTTGACAGAGCTCGTGTTAACTCACGAATATAGTGATAAAACCGGCACACACAGGCCGTATGTGCTTTGAATTTGAAATGCGGTCAGATAAACCTTAATCAAAGCGGATGAAAATCCTGACACATTTTAAATGCCTGTAGAAAGCCAAACAGGGTTGCTATAGATTGGAACTGAATTATTCCGTTTCTGATTTATTTTAAAGTGGATGAAAACGCTGCCACAGTCTAAATACTTAGAGAAGTCCAAATATGTTTGCTTCAGATATGACTCAAGTATTCCCCGAGTGGCCGAGTGGTCTAAAGCGCTCTCCGTTACGGATCACTGCCATCTCACCTCTGTCTGCGTGGGTTCGAATCTCAGATTCGGCGAATGTGGATATGTGAGAAAACTTGCCAGTAGCTTCTCGTGGGTCGGTGGTTCTTTCCGGGGATTTCCCGGTTTCTTCCTCCACCATTAATACTGGCCGCCATGTATAGCCTATCGTGTGCTGAAAAATGGCGTTAAGCCCTACAACAACAACAATTCCTTTATAAATCTCGATCATAGTGTATGAAAATACTGTCATATTCTAAATGCATAGAGAGAGAGAGAGAGAGAGAGAGAGAGAGAGAGAGAGAAAGTAAATATAATTGCTTCAGATATGGTCTCGAGTATTCCATACAAATCTTAATCAAAATGGATTATAGCTCTCTCGCATATCGATATCTTGAAAAAGTCCAGGGAAGTCAAATGTTGCGTTCCAATGATAATAATTGGGAATACTAAGTTAATAACTGGTTTGGGTTATCGGATATTCAGACGAAACTTTGACGACAGTATACGTGCATATAGGGCTGGTATAATCTTTGTAATCTACATTTTACATAGTTAAATATTCATTTGAAAGAATATCAATGGCCGTGTTTCCATCTGTTGGAGCTATCTGTTGGCTTTCGGGATCAGAAATTTCCTGACAAAATCGAAGCTGTTAACTTTGCTATTAAATATCAAATATGCATATTACAAATAATTTCTGCACAAATTTATAAGTAGAAACTACAACAGGCCATAATGAGTTACCCTGGAGACAGACTTGCGTAATAAAGAGAACTAACTGCCTTTGATGCTTGGTGGTATCGCTCTAAGAACTGCCGTATCTTGTATGACTTGCCGCCTGGAAAATGCAGTAAGTTCACTTAATATTATTTAATGGACTTTGCATCATTTTACTAGAGGCATTATTCACAAACATGACATAATAATATTTTATTGTTTTTAGGTGTAAGGATCAAGGGCCAAAGTAAGTGGAACATCACTTCAAAAAGTATAATACAAAAATTACCGTGTTTGTCTATCTAGAACTCTCTCCCAACTGTAACAACGCATTCGCAAATCTGCCGTCGCATGATGCGATGTGAGATCAGAATTTACTCTGTTTCTTCCAGATCATATGTAGAATGAACAACGTTGAGTCCGACTGGCAGTAGGCTATACAAAGTTAGATAGCTGTTTGCAACCGAGTCCTCCTTGAACGGAACGGAACAGAATTCTATTGATATGTCATATGCAAATCAGCACAAAGTCAATATGACACATAATTCATATACCGTGCAATGCACCGTTGCATAAATGTATGAATAATGGCGATAAAATCCCGTGCGCATATATATCCTCGGAGTGAGAGAGACAGACAGACAGATAACGAGAGAGAGAGAGAGAGAGAGAGAGAGAGAGAGAGAGAGAGAGAAGATAATCCAAGTTTGAAATCGTTATACACTTATTTACCAGGGTGTGTTAGAGTTGTTAAATCTTCATTTTTGAGTAATAGAAGTATTTTGAACGTGCTTATTTTCTGCCAATAACAAGGATCAATATCACATTTTCTAAATGTGAGGTATAGAGGGCAGATTAAAACAAAATTATATTCATCTTCGATCTCGTTATTTACACAAGGTTCACATATCCTTTCATGTCGTTCTTGTCCAAAATGTCCTCAAAAGTAAAAACGTTCCAATATTCATATGAAATTGCAATTGATACAATAGTCATGTCCCAAACATAATCTTGGCCTCAGTATGAATTAGGTGAACGTGTTATGAAAAGTGATACAACTGTCGTGTCCCAAGGGTAACCTTGCTACTGAAAGCAATTACTTGACTTGTGTCATGAAAACTGATTCAACAATCATGTCCCAAAAGTAATCTTTGTTCCGATATCAATTACGCGACTTGTGTTATGAAAAGCGATACAACAGTTATGTCCCAAAAGTAAGCTTGGAACCAATAGGAATTACGTGACATGTGTAATGAAAAGTGATACAACAGTTATGTCCCAAATGTAAGCTTGGAACCAATAGGAATTACGTGACATGTGTCATGAAAAGTGATACAACAGTTATGTCCCCATGGTAATCTTGACGCCTATATGAATTACATGACGTGTGCCACCTGGACCCATCTTAAGACTCAATCATGGACAGCATTTCCAAAAGCTGTTCGAATTAATTTGAATGCATAATGCAACTGCAGTCCAAGGTTGTATAATCCTGACCTGAAATAGTCCCAGTATGGAACCTTTCTCTCTTTGCCATCTGACACACATCACGTATTGTATGTGAGACGTAATTGTTGTTTTGTATTGCTTTTCAAAGCCCTATAAAATTCTCTCTTAAGTGCATTGTAAGCAAACGTTTCTAAAGTCAATATTTAAGAACATTAGTTGCATATCAACGCATCTGCAAATTAATCATCGCGAAAACTCAAAATGTTAACGAGTTTATGGGTGTATGACAAAGTTAGAAGAAACCAGTTTTACATAACACATTTCTGGTTTTTGCCGGTTTTGCAGTAGCACTTGAGAGAATTTGGATTTGTGTGGCCAGTGATGTGTATTGCCAGTGTGTCTGGAGCTCTATCAAATAGCTCGACTTTGTGTGTGTGTGTGTGTGTGTGTGTGTGTGTGTGTGTGTGTGAAACTGTTTTGCATGGTGTTATCAAAGTTGGAGAGACCTTAAGTTGTTTTATCAGTGAATTTCAGTTTGTTATATATGTGTTGTTGTTGTTGTTGTTGTTGGATTTTATAAAAACTCCGTAAGGCACAGCAGAAGACAACAAGGGTTGCTTCTTTTTAAAAGTAGCTCGTAGCGCGTGGACACTATGACCGTGACGACACGACTGACGTAACAAGACTGAGATAGGAAATGCAGGGTTAGCAAAACAGATAGTTTTCTCTGTCGCATGGGAGAGAAAAAAACAATCGTATGGTCGGTAGCAATGATAATTAAAGCATAAATATGGCTTTCATCAACTGTACATAAATTTAAATGCTGACTTGCCAAGAGTCTTGTTGGCTCGTCATTTCGCTTATTTTTTTTTCGAGGCGCTCTAACAGATATTATGTACTTCTGGGAGAAGGACAGGTGTAAGGGGTAGTTGTTTGCATTTGCAACATGCACCGTGGAGAGAATGTTGGCATACCTTTTACTTTTCATGTACAGTGGCTGAAACTTCTTTAGATATTGTGCTTGTTGAAATTGTACATGATCAAGGTACCATCCAACCATAATGACTTCTCCCATCTGCTCGAAATATCAGCATAAATTAATCTAAAGTACACTATCATTAACATTTACAAAAAAATAAATGGAAAACGAATTTTGATAGTCTAGACAATACCAGTTTCTAAAAGTACAATGAATAAATTACAGAATATATAATAAGAGAAAAAAAAACAAACAACATAACTTATCGGCTCTTTTTTCCTTTTTTTATAGGTGCCTATATCAAGTAACGCCAAACTGCATATTCCGTGACCCAAAATACATCCATCAATCACAAATAAAAACAAAGGGAATTAAAAGTTCTTTAAACAACAGATAAGATATACTAGGTCTTTTTTAAATGGCCAGGATAAAGAGTGAGGAAAACCTGGGAAATTCTTTTTTTTATAAACCCACAAAAAACAAATCTAACCCTACGCAAAATACGAAATTGAAGAACTCCACCCAGTATACTTGCCGTTGACTGAATGACTGCGTGATCAATGCTCAGGAAGCTGACCATGCTTTGTTTGCAGTGATCTTCTTAATTCATTGAAACCATCTTTCATGTTTAAACCATAACTGTGTTTTTTATTTATTTAATCAATATGAATCAAAATAAAAACTCGAGACAGAAAGAAAATAAGTAACTTAATATCCAAAGAGGACTGAATAGCTGCAATAGGTACAGAACTACATTTTGTAGTGGACACACTGGACAGGAATGTGAAGAGTTTACTCGCTCTATCAATACACAGTTTCCATTAGTCAATCCAGGACTGCGGAAAGGGTAGGAAAACTAGGATAAAAAATCCAGGGGCAAACAACGGTCATGAGGCCCAACGCCTTCACAATTTATAAGTTATATAGGGCTGTTGGAGAATTTTTCCTTTGGGCCCACAAATCATGTCCGCAGCCCTAAGTCAATCTTCAACCCGTTGGAAATACAAGTATGTGTATTTATATATGAAATAAAAAATATATTTATAGAATGTACGCCGTATCTTTGATATACCACTTTATGTATACTTGTTTCATTAATGGAAATTCGGCAAACCTCGTTTCCTTTTAAATAAAAATGAATACGTCTCGCGGTACATGAATGATACAGTATACATACATACATACATACATACATACATACATACATACATATATACATATATATATATATATATATATATATATATATATATATATATATATATATATATATATATATATATATATATATATGTGTGTGTGTGTGTGTGCTAAGAACTAATATATCTGCTAAAAACTAAAGAAGTTGAAAATATGCTCGTTCCATCGATTTTCGGGCCCTTCAATACAGTATATTTACACAGGTATAACTATCCAGCGTTCCCAAGTGAATGGGATTAAACTATTCATCTGGATTTCTGATTTTCCATAAATGTAATTTCCTCATTTGATTATTATTATTTTTGTGGTCGTATATTACTACAGGCTTAAATAATTTCTTAAGTATCAACGGTTACATTCACCCTAATTACGTTAACAATGGGCTATTAAAGAAACGTTGTTTTTTTTTTTTCTGAGACAAACATAAAGGCTTTTAAGGCGCATTAACACAAACCATTATTTAACTTGTTCCTTGGATTAATTTGTTTTCATGTAGCCATAAGAACACCTTTTTAAACGCACGACTAGATCAAACGTTTGTACCAAAATAGCTCCATGCGATTTAATTAGTTAATTATCGGTTCTACAGGCCTTTTGTTGCCTCCCTTCCCTATTTGATGTTGATCCATGGAAGTAATCACTATTACCTAGAACCAGTCGCGTTTTCAGTGAAGTATGTTGATCCATGGAAGTAATCACTATTACCTAGAACCAGTCGCGTTTTCAGTGAAGTATGTTGATCCATGGAAGTAATCACTATTACCTAGAACCAGTCGCGTTTTCAGTGAAGTATGTTGCAAGTCAACATTAAGAATAAATTAAGAACTCTATTTACCTAAAGAAAATTTTATTTCGAGGAACATGTTTTTCTCCTCGGGTAGCAGACGAAATGAAATGAAAAGCGTTACTTTTTTGGAATATGAATACTGAGTTTCTTAATATTCAAAATGTTGAACTCCGGTATCAGTACAAGTAGTAGTAAAAGGAAGTTGAACAGCGGTAGCAGAACAAGTAGTGGTAATAGTAGTAAGAGGAGGAAGGGAAGAACAAAAATGAGGGTAGATTTAGATTGGCGCATTGTGAAAACTGATGCAAACATTCCAAACATCAGCTGAAATTCCCTCATCTCAAGATAGTGTACAAAATCTTGGCGTACACCAAAATTAGTATAAACTTTAAATGAGGTTTATATACATATTGGCGTTGAAGGAACAGTGTTCAAAATCAATGATATAATGTCGAAACAAGTATTACAAATTGTTCACTCAAGGTAGCTTGCCAAACGGTTCAAATTATAGGAGGCAACAATAAAAGCTGATTCTTATCTCTAAAACCTTTGATACAAACGACTCGATTTAACTTTGATCTATAGATACATTTTCATTTCATAAATTACTTCAGTCGCTACTCACTTTATGTTTGTCTTCATTACTGTGAAAGAAAATGTTCAAGTGATGATGAAAGTCAGGAGTTATTGTCATCTATGATCGTAGTGGAAAGATTATGTGAAAAAGACAGCAGACACGTTATGAAAGATTTTTAGAATCCTTCATATGCATCGGCGTATGGTAGGAAAATTACTCCCCTGGGTCAGACGCTTGGATTAGACATTATGTCTCATGAAGGTAAAATTTTCCTATCCAATAGGAGGATTATCGCATATCTCTGAACGAAAAATTATGGTCGAAGTCAAAATTGTTTATTGCAAGTACGGACACAACTTTAAGACAGCAAAACATCTATTGTAACTTTCCTCGCCTTAAGTTAGATTGTAAAAAGTAAGGTTTACAATAACTAAAAATATAATTAACGTGAACTTTAAATGACGTTTAAACACATCTCAGTTTTCAAAGAAACAGTGGTAAAGACCATCGATAAATTACATTATTATATGCTCATTTTTGTCTCCATTAACTTTACATTGTCAGAATCGTGAAGTATTTTACGATACTGAACACCTTTATATTGCACGCACGAACATGACACGTATGCCTGAAAATAGTATAGTGTCATAGGAACTACTTTGTAAACAAACCATGTACACTCGTGTAGTAGATGCTTTAGGGTTTTGGTTTATTAAAATTCTGCGTGAATGAACTAAAGCAACTGTTTCGTCCGTTTGGAAGTAAAGATGATAAAGTTAACGATGTGGACGAATTCACTGAGTCAGAAAAGAAACTTTCAAAGAATGAACGTGATATTTGCAATGTCAGCAACAAACGTGAGAGACGCAATAATTGAAAATATCGTTGATCAATGAAACAGTTATTTAGGAGAATATTCATATCTTATCGCAGATAGAATGGTTAAGACTACGACGAGTACTCTCTAGGGTCTATAAAAATATAGCATAGAAAAACATACTGAGGCCAAGGGCTGTCGCATATCTATCAGAGACGGACCATTCTACAAATTGGTCAAAAAATTAGATTCGAGAAAAAATACAACTGAAGGTTTGGGCAGGAAACTAAGTGCCTCAGAGCCAATAATCCAAGACGACGAAGAAGTATTATTTCAGCTGAGTAAATGGAGTGTCACACAAGAGCTGCTTTTCAATTTTGCCCGTGTAACTATTTTGATACAATGTTAGGCTAGCGATAGAAGACACACTGTATGATACAGGTCATAGCTGGGGTCCCTCCAACATCGAGATGCAAGTGAGAGTGCAAAACCATGTTTTCTTAAGCTGGTAATAAGAATGATAATAAATATACTTACATTCATGCATCTTGAATTTCCTCAAAATGTACTTTCTTAGTTCTTCAAATTGGACAGACATTCCTGCAAAACCTGATACATTCCGAAACTTTACTGGAAGTTCGAGTAGTCTACATTTCCAGCTGAAATTGCTGCACTGAATTGACCCAGTAATAAAGTCCCTCATAATCAGAAAAGCAGAAATGAGCTGGATCAACATCTAAAGAAAATCCACGCGCATTCATTCAGAATAAGATTCTAAATTTCAATTTTAAGTAGACCAACACGAAAATTCCTTTCGAAATTGATGCAGAGCGAGCGACGAAGTTAAAAGGTCGCTGGGCGGAGCTATGTGCACATGAATACTGTTATTATGACTTGATGAATCTACGGTTGTGAATTTATTTTGGAATAAAGCATGAATTCAATTACATTGTTTCTTGTAATGTCTTTTATTATTAAGCCGTAGGTAGTTAAACAAAGTGATCATATAATAGAAAGGTTACTGCATTTGTATGGGAAAATACGAACCCGTTTTCTTCTGAAAAATACTGCACTCTGCAAGGTCGTGCTGTATGTTTCAGAAAAACTCGTTCATATTTTCCCATACAAATGCAGTAACCTATAATTTTACAGCGTCCGATAATTTTTACTCATGATACTGGTAACACATAAACTCCACTTTTATACCTAAGCTTAAACGAGAGAGACAAAATTTACTGATATAGTTTGATCAAAAACTGATTTCTCTTTCAAAAGTAATAAAAAGAAAATGAATCCAAAGAAGACAAATCACACTTAGAACAACTCTTACATCGACTCAATATATTATCTCTAACTGTATCTAAGTTAATTAGTGAAAGACTCATTTTAAATGTTGCTTGTTTTAGGATGTAAATGTTTGCAATTATATTTTATCTTGATTATTGTGAAAGAACGTTGAAATGATGATATCAAGGAGTTTAATGATAGTGTTTGCGCACTATGATTGTAGTATGATGTCATGTGTTGAAAGATGGCAGTCGGGTTATGAAAGATAAAGGAATTTCCCCATCGTTGTTCTACACAGATAAACACGACCATACACTTTAAGAATGTGAGAACGATATATTCCAAATGGTAGCTCTACACAGGTAAACAGGGCCAAACACATGTAGGAATGTGAGAACAATATATTCAAAATCATTGTTCTGCAATGGAAAACTCTTGTTATACACATGTGCAAATATGAAAAAATATCTTTATAAATAATAACACACATTTGCCTTTCTATGTGTCACGGCTGCCAAATAAGAGGTCGTGAGTTTGAAACTCCCGGCGGGAACTAATTTTTGTTAACGTTTATTTTTTATTTTTATGTTCAAACTTTCTTTTAAGCTCGCCCATCCCAATCTTTATTTATTACTTTCTTTATTGCCGTCCTCGGACGGGCAATTAACCTAATGATCAATCACTGAACGTAAGTGAGATGAATGATGCAGACGGGGTTTATTGTTAGTTACATTTCAAAGCTTTATTGAAAAATAATTAAAAAGATAACTGAAAAAGCATATATAATACATGGAGCTAAGAAACACACAGCAGGCAACTCACTGATAGCAAACAAGCGTAATTCTTCACTACATTTTAGACAGTTGATTACTATGGTTGCTATATTGACGCTTAAAGAACGACTGGAAACAGATATTAAGTTGAGAAATCAAACAAGGTCCATGATAATGCTTTGCTTAGTTGAGTACATATTGTTGGTTGTTGCCAGATTATCTAAGGAATACAACCCCCTTAAATCAGCATAGTTATGTCCCATCTGATTGCGCCCGATTCCAATCTAGTTTATTACGTGTACATGCACTAAAGCAACATATTTACGGGTTAGTTTTGGTTTTGTGGGGTTTAAAGCCATTCTTTAGCACATGATAGGCGTAATGGTGCAAAATATTGTAGATCATTTCGTAATAAAATTTGTCGTGATCAGCGGGACAGGTAACCATTACGATTGACGTATGGACTAGGCTCGCAATAACTTGGCAGCTCGTGATGGTTAATCTTTCTTGTTGGGGGAGCATAATTGAATTTTAATATGTTAACATAAGGACATGTAGCAGGAAATGACAAAGCTAAGACAAACCAGAGTTAAAATTTTGGGAAATCTTGGGCCATTTGTAACAGGGTAATAAAATGATATTTTCCAGAACAGTTATTAATAAAGGCTGTCTAGAGAGAATTATTCTGACTTCGATGGGAGTGTTGAAACGTTTGGCGGTTAGAGAAAGTTAATCCTGATTGGCTAAGCTAAACAAGGTAGTGTATTTCCCAGACGAAGTTCAATGTGTAAGTAATCTCTCTAGCGAAATTCATCAGTCTAAGTTTCTGAGGGAAGCGGGAATTGTAGATCCCGGAAATAAGTATTTCTCCTTATATTGTCCAAGGGACGTGTATCGGAAAGTTGAGGACACAAAAAGAGAGTTTCAGCTGCATAGTAAGTGCGAGTCTCAGTAAAGCACCAGGTTAGTCTCAAGTGGATACAATATGTTCATTGATGTAAGCTTGTAATTGTTTGTTGAATTTATTCGTTTTAAATTCATACTCCAATTTTCCCTGTGTTCAGAAAGTAATCGCACTTTCTTCTGTCAGGAATGTAATAGAAATCATGTAGTTTAGGAATTTCATGCATTACTCTGATAGCATTGTGAGAATTAATTGATTTGTCTTGAATGTTATATGAATCATGTATCCTAAAGATTTCATGCATTTGTTCTGATTCGAATTGTGAGAAGTAAATTATTTGTCTTAAATGACTTGTATCATGTATGCTGAGAATTATTTTTGTATGTCTGGAAATGTATGTCATTGAATCGCTAATTAGCAATAAAAGCAGTTAGACAAGGAGTGAAGTCCATTACATTCATTTTGTGTAATTAAGTTGCTAATTCTTTCCACAAAGAAAATCGGTGTGTGTCGATCGACATTGTTCAGCTGGTAATTTACAGCTCACAGGGGGCATGACAATAACCCAAGAGGTCTAGTTATGTCATAGTTTCAGTTAGGAATGCGAGTAGCTGCTAGAAAAGACTTAAATTCACGTTAATATGCTGTTGGTATATCAGATCAGGTTGCAAACTGGCCATGGCTTAGTTCTGTTGAATTACGAATAGACAATATCTGACGTGAAAAGTGGGGATTGTGTTTGATCCCAGAAAAAAAAAAAAAAAACACGACACATATATAGGTTAGATATGATATTTTATTTTAAGGAAGAAATAGCTCCATACCTCTACTACACAGCGGAAAAGAGCGCAGTCTACAACCAAGACGGTCGATGACCCGAAGAAGAGAGAGAGAGAGAGAGAGAGAGAGAGAGAGAGAGAGAGAGAGAGAGAGAGAGAGAGAGAGAGAGAGAGAGAGAGAGAGAGACAGACAGAGAGAGAGAGAAGGAAAAGAAGACCAGAAGCAACAAGTGATGCTGACATGCCGGCAATTCGATTATAATGATGAAATTTGTTTTAACATTGTAACAGAACGGCTAACTTAATTTCGCATAATTTTGTAGCTCTCTTACTAGGAGAAAGCGAATCATTCAAATGTCATTCTTTCATTTTGTTTATGTAATTGATTAAATTGTTATGTTTTGCATACATTGACTTGTGTCGTTCTATTTAGTCTCTGCTCAGATATCTGTTATTCTATCCTTTAATCTCATATTTTATTTCATTGTTTACTCTGTCCGTGCAATAACACCGTGATCGATCATCTCCTAGATAACGATCCCCTACCTCCGACAATAGGCTATAAATGACAGATGTTATATGTGGTTGAAGGAACCCGGGAAGACTCTTAGAGGAACCACCGACCCACGGGAAGTTACTGGCAAACTTTCTCAAATTCCCACCCTGGTCGAGCCAAGACTCAAACCCACGTGGACAGAGATGAGATGTGAGTGATCTGTAATGATGAACGCCTAGACCACTCGGGCATCCGGGGCCCCAACAAATGTATGGAATTCTTCTTTGCATATGGGATATACAAATGATGTGGATATAAGGGGTCAAATTAAATGATTTAGATGGATCAAATTTGTGTGCATGGAAGTGTCATTAAAATATCCCGTGTTTGCAAATAGGAGATATGCGTTCAATTTTGTCCCCAGTATTATCATATTCAAGCTATTAAGGTGCCAATGTATTTAAGTTTAGTGAATAGTAAGATCTATTATCTAGTGATCATTGTCTGTTACAGTAGTGTATTTTGATTAGCGTACAATTGTTTAGCTTTCAGATAATAAACCTATTTCCGTTGACTGAGATAACCCATGCATCAAGTTTCACAGAAGCAGCGCTTGGTAAACACTGTTTCCAGCTTACTATGATAACCCCATTATCAGGATTCACAGAAGCAGCGCTTGGTAAATATTGACTCCAGTTGACTATGATAACCCCATTATCAGGTTTCACAGCAGAAACGATATGTAAACACAGACTCAGTAGCTGCTGACACGTATAAAGTTCTGTGTTAGTACAGCCATCTCTTTAACTTGTATGCTAAATTTTTATTATTTACATAGCGTAAGCAGCTAATATGCCAACAAAGAGGTATTTTTGTGGTCAGTCCAATAGTGAAAGCAGGTATAAAGTATAAACCTGATATGGATAATGTGAAACATTGGTTCTGCCAAAAACAATAATTTCTTTTGATGTGTTCTGAAGGAAATCAAAATATTCCATCAAGCACTTTTGATCATATTGATGTAACTACTGGGTCATCCAAATATCTGGTTATTTCTTTTAATCATATTGATGTGACTAATGGGTAACCCAAGTAGAATGTTCTTTCTTTTGATGTTTAGAAGTGCAATGACTGGTAAGATTTAGTTGTTCTTATTGTTCTATCCAAATCGCATGCAGAAGGAGAAAAACCATTAACTTCGGCAAGTTTCGAGTCTCGGAACTGGAATTTCACGAGATAATTGCAAATATACGTCTTCATTAGGATGCACAACTACGTTAGGGTCTTTATCTAAAGTTGTGTAAAGTAACGTCACGAGAAAAGGGGTATCTTCGAACCCACTGACACTGCATCGATGTTGCACTTTCCTTGCTTTGATTATTTGATTATGTAGGAAGGTGATAATCTCAAACGGCGTCAATACCACATGACGACAACAACCTTCAATCTTTCAGGATAACAAAATTTATTATCTATCAATTACATTTAAATTGTTTCACACCAATTTTTCATGACCAATAATGTTACACTTAATAATGTTTATCCTATAAATGAATGAAAGGTTTCTAGTGTTTGAAATATTACAATAATTTAATTTATTCATTAATATAAACTTATATGTGAAGCAAAATTATTATTATTATTATTATTATTATTATTATTATTATTATTATTATTATTATCTATTGTTTCATACTTTGTTCATATTTATTTCACAATTGTAAGTTAATATTAAACAAGTGGTTTATATTGACCATGGTTATGCTGTTCGTTCTTTTAGTTCGAACATGACCATGACATCATTAATTGCCTTGGTTGCTGTGAGTACGTGAGTGTCTGATCAGGCCAATTTGTGTTCTGGACTGTTTGTGGCACACTGTACAGGAGATGCGGCTTGGGTTTCTTGATCAACAAAAGACATGCTGCAATTCCGAAATTTATGCTGATAACGTTTCGGCACTTCTGCAATTTTCCCCCGCTTATAGTCTGTAACTCCTGTATGGATGAGATTGTGCCAGGTGGAACGATCCTGTGCGAGATGTTCCAATAACTCAGGGTCAGTGTTGAAATGTTTCACGGATGACCGGAGAGAGTCTTTAAGGCATTTCTTCTGATCTCCCAGAGATCTCTTTGTCCATCTTCACCTCGCCGTAGAAGCTCTTTTTTGGTGTCGCTCTTCTAACATCCTGTCGACATTCCCTGCCTGTCTTTTGCTGTGATTTTCTCAACAGACTGTAGATGATTGGAAATCTTGCCTGTAAGAGAACGTCTGAGACCTTGTCCTGTCGTCTTAACGTCATCAGTTTCCTCATGCAGCCTATGTGAAAGTGATCCAGTTTGCTAGAAAGGTGTATGTATATTGTCCAGATTTAACATTCATATATCAGGGTGGGCAACACATCGGCGTTGGAAACCTTCGGTTTTGCTTGCAGACTGATTCCTCTGCGCTCCAACGCATTTGCGGGTAGTCTGCCAAAGGCCACACTTGCTTAAGCAATTCTGGCATTGGTTTCAATGTTGATTTAGAATGCATGTGACAGTGTACTGACGAAGAATGTGTTTGTCCACTTCCTGGAGGGTTTGGCCATTTACTGTAATGGTAGGCTCTACGTAAGGCTTTACTAGTGAATGTGGATGCAACACACTGTCTTCATGATACTGATTGTAAGACCAAAATTCTAATAGTCTGAAGAGAAATGGCCCATACTCTGTTGCATGTCAGACTTGGATTTAGCATTAAGGGGACAGTCATCAGCAAATAAGATAAACCTTTCTATAACTTCGTCTTCGCTCGTAGTTTCCTCAGATTGAAGAACGTGCCATCAGTCCGGTGTCTGATGTGTTATTGTCATAGAAGGCATATGTGAGGATGGCAAAAAACATCATACTGAAGAGGGTTGGGCCTAACATGCAATTTTGCTTGACTCTAATGATGACTGGGAAAGGTTCAGATGACTGACGGTCGTCCATAATGGGTTTGACGAACCATTACGATGCTTTTCTCTGGGCAACCAACCTTTGCCCTATTTTCTAAAGGCCCTAGGCTGACACTGTCAAACCCTTTTGTAATGTTCATGAAAATTGTGAATAGGTTTTAGTTCTGTTTATGGCATTTTTCTTATAGTTGGAGCAAACACCATGTCTATGGTTCCATTGATTGATCTGATGCACGATGTGATTCAACAGATCTCTGGCCAGGAATTTGCCGGCTGTTTACAGCAAGGACATACCTCCGATGGTTTTCACAGGATTGTATGTTGGCTTTAGGCTTATACAAGTGGACGATGGATGCATCCTTGTACTCCTGGGGTATAGTTCCTTGAGTCTACATTGATTGGAAGAGTTCAGTCAATTTCTTTGCCATGTGTGAACCCGCCGAATTTGTAGATTTCCGCTGGTACACCATCTATCCCCGGTTCTTTGTCACTTTACATCACGTCAATTGCTTTCTCGGTTTCAATCAGTTTTGGAGGATAAGCAAATGACATGTTCATTTCCGCTTTGGGCAGTTGATCATTTGCCTCCACACTGATAGGCGATTGTTGATTGAAGATGTTGTTGAAGTGTTCAAAAAGGTTTGCAGAATCTTTTTTATCCATGAGCAGTGTGGTGTTGCCAGCGCACAGTATTTGTAAGGTTCCTAATGACTCTGTCCCGTACATTGTCTTCAAAATATCAGATAAGTTCTTCGTGCCATTCGTGCCTGCGTATGACTAAATCTCCTCTGCCTTGTTGCTCAGCCATGAGTCTTGCAAGTCTCTGAGTTTTCATCAGACAGTCATCTTGATATTGTTGAGGACCTTTGCAGCCTATGTTTCTAGTTTATTAGTCCCTTTGTGTCTGCATTGTTTTCATCAAACCTATCTTGATGATTACGCGTGGTGGGCCAATGATTTTGGATGCAGCCGTGCATACAGAGAGTCTGAAGCATGCCGAGTTTTCCTCAACATTCGGGTAGTTCGCAAGAATTGTTATTAGCTAGATGCATAGTTCTTTAATAAACGCATGTTCCACATTCTCTTGTTTCAGTTTAGAGATATTAAGTTTTTTTGGAACTTTTTAGCATTGTGGCCGTGTGCTAATTCATACATTGAGCTTGAAGACTATGGGCCTGTGGTGAATCCAGCATTCTTCACTTTCACTTCGCATGACCTTTGTCATTCGGACATCCTGCCTGTCTCTTTTCCTGACAATGACGTATTCACTGAGATGCTAGTTCTTGGAACGCCGGTGTATCTAAGACGTCTTTATTGAAGTGTGGCAGGTAGAAGATTGTATTTGTGATAAAGACGTCCTGTTCAGCGCATTTCGTCATCAGGAGGAATCCTTTGTTGCTGCGTTTGCCACAGCCAGTTTTGCCGATGACGCCTGACCATGTCTCCTGATTTTCAACAACTGTATGATTGAAGTCAAGACGGATAATGAACTTGTCTGCCTTCGGAACAGAAGACTCCTGGTCTACATAAAAATGTGTCCTTGATCTCATCTCGGTTGGTCATGGTAAGTGTATAGGTACTGATGTTTGTGGCATGTCTTGTTCCAAGTAGTGTGAGTCTCATTTGCACGAGTCTATCATTCACGCCCTTTGGGAGATTTGTGAGCTTGCTTCACGTCGATCTTCTTTACGTCTACCACTCCAGAAGAAGGTGTAGCCTGCTGGTACTTCAATTAGTTCTCCTTCATCATCTAGGCAACTCTCACCCAGTCGCTGTCTTGATGTTCAATCTGGCCAGTTTTCTACGAACTCAAACTTGTCTCCTCTCTAGTCACCTATCTCTTCTTGTGTGATTTTTGACCGCTAAGACAGAATCCTCATCAGCCACAAAATGCAGACCAGGGTTAAGGTGAAGCAGGCAATGTTTATGGCACCGATTCTTTCTCATTTTCATGCTACAGAAGTGAGCAGTGGGGTCATAAATAGGGCTGCTGAGTCGCCCGGTTGGGAGAGGGGAGGATGCCAAGTTCCAGTTCTGCTTTCATTCAGTGAAAACTGTGTTCTGAGCCGTCTGTATGTAAGTCTGCAGATCCCCGTGTATCCACCCCTGCTGCTTCACTGCTCGTCCATTGCAACAGGATTTAAAGGTATATGTCGAGGGATGGGGACACTGTCATGACTTTTGGGTGAGTTAGATTAAGGTGAGGGAAAGCTTCGCAATGTCACCCTCACTATTTCGTTCAGGCCTGTCTGAATCCAGTAACAGAACAATGTTTATACGTCCGGAGACATGTTTGGATGCAGTGGAGGGTCATTAGATCCTACAGCACCTGATTTGATGCCCTGTGCTGCCCGCAATCTCTTGTCATCTGATTCATAACCAGATTGATGAGCATATCTTCTCTGTCGCCTGATCTACCAGAGAGGACTTTTCAGAGGGAGCAAGGTGCAGCTGTCCACTCTGGGTCAACAGTCGCATGTATAACGTCTACTGTTACTTACATGGGCAAGCGTAGCTGATCATGGTATATTTAAACATAAGACGTTACAACTTAACTTTCCTTTACAAATGAAAAAGATAGACGAGACGGATCTTTAATTAGACTACGTTTGTTTTGCTGAGAAAGATCCAAACTTTGTATTATCCATCCTCAAATACGGGGTTTTCTTATTTGTTCTGGTTTTCCTCATGATTTAATGATCACATGTTCATGTTTAAACTGAACAGCGTACTGCTGAGAATAAATCTTTCTTAAAAATTTATAAAAAGTACCAATTTCTCATGATTTCTTAAGCTTGCATGATCGTACTGATATAAATTTATATGATAGTTATAAATATCATGGTGCAAAAAGGAATGGAAAGGTTTTCAATCTCCTGCACATCAACAGGATTACCAAAAATAAGGCCGGTTGATGACGGCGTTACCATCAGAACTTTCTTATCTTCTTTCATTCCAGCAGGATCAACCCCTATACCAAGAGTCTCAGCTGTTCACACAATTCTACAAGGCTTACTTTACTCTTCTCTGCGTCTATTATACCTCATGTTCAAATACACTTGTAACATATGTAAACTTGCTTCAAAAGTCTTAATCTAAATAGGCCAGATGAGTCAAACTTGTAAGCAAAATTTCTACAGTAAAGAGCAAATATCTCATTTTGATCTCTTTGTTTTTCACTGCTGGGGTCAAAGCCTATCAGTTCATCGTACAGCTGTTTGGAATCTTCATCACTGCTGGGGTCAAATCCTATTAATACCTAGGAGCCTTTAGCATCACTGCAGGATACCAACTATTAAAGCAGATACTGGTCGCAGAGCGTGTCATTTGATCCAAGACAGAAACACGTCTTTTGTTGCAGTGGCGTCCAGATCAATACATCTTCTGCACAGCTCAGACGGGAAAATAATTAGTCCCAAAATGTAAAAATCAAAGGACTGTGTCCCACTATCTGCTTTACTGCATAAGTAACAAAATGATGAAACGAAGAAGTGCTCTCATACCTATACCGGTGAACGTCTCCCCATTCCCATCAATAGTACCAAA
>JAECUM010013419.1:0-17099 GCA_016617855.1 Megalonaias nervosa | reverse complement strand
TTTATTTGATTACTCTTATAAATAACCACATGTAGATCTCTGGGTCTTTCTACCTCTAAATTCGATTACTGTAAATATCAGCACATTTTCCCACCCAGCAACCAGTCAAAGTCTTTGAACTTGCCACCCAGCTATTGCATCATGTTCTTTTGATGTACTCTTATAAATGACCACATGTACATCTCTGGGTCTTTCTGCCTCTGAATTCAGTCATTGTAAATATCAGCACATTTTCCCACCCAGCAGCCAGTCAAAGTCTTTAAACTTGCCGCCCAGCTATTGCATTATGTTCTTCTGATATACTCTTATAATGGCAACATGCTTATCTGGGAGTTTGTCAGCCACTGAATTCAGTCATTGTAAATATCAGCACAGCTAATTGATCAACACATTTTCCCACTCAGAAGGTGGCTAAAGAAAGTGTGGCAAGTCTTTGAATTTTGCCGCCCACCTATTACATGCATACAGAGGATTCCCGCCAAATGATTTTCTGCATCCCAGATAAAACAATTGTGACCAAATATGCATGATTAAGCGTTTCCGAGACCTCTGTAGGTGCTCAGCATTAAGAGGTTAGTATTATGACTGGTTGGCCTGGTGTAAGAATAATGTGACTAGGTGGGACAACATGCTACATGTCTGCGGCATGATGCCCAAGTGCTAGACATCACTATAAACTTGGCAGATATTGTAGCAATATAACTGAAAAATTGTTAAAGCTACATTAAAAATCCCAATCCCACGCACTCAAACGGTTAATATGTGCTTGTAACACAACCCCTACTCTGCATGATGAATATTCAGTTTTAAAAAATTCAACTTGTTGACGAGTATATAAGGTGGTTATGGGAATTGGTTAGAAGTTCATAATCTATCATCGGTTCCACACAACTTATTGATAATCGATTATAATCTGTTGCTACAAGTGAATTTAAATTTTTTTTGTTATAGAGTTATATCTTTGTTCAAGAGTTCGAAATGTAGCAGCAGAGAGGGTGAACCCTACAACTTTGTAGAGACCTTATTTTTGAAAATTAAGGGTTCCTACGAAGGCTGAAAAAAGAAGTTTTTGCCTTAATAATGAAAACTTCTTTAATTGACCAGATTTTTTCACAATCTGGTCACTACGCGTATGTCGTTCACCCTCTCTGCTGCTACCTTGATAAAATCAAGGACCAAATATTTTATCAAGACCTATTCGATATCTGGATCTTGGGTCATGTAGATTTATTGTTATAAATCCAAACGGAACAGCTTGTGCTTTTGAAAAGAAGTTTTAAAATTTAATCATGTCCATGTCGCCTGAACACCAAGTATAATAAATATTCTGTAGAGTATAATTATCTACGCCATTAAACACAACCAAAATATTGCAGTTGTCTCTGATTACTTTTGGAATTTGTGTATATCTCTGGGTAACATAAATCACATCCGTGTTTTTATGTCTACCTCGAGAAAATATTCTAGCTGGATTTGATTGTTTATCCAGCATAACATCATCATACACTACTAAATTATTAATGAATCCATCTAGATCATCTACAGATGGTGCTTCATCAATATCGGTTATAAAATCAATAATATCATTTCCATCCAGTAGTTTTGCATTTTTATTAAAATCCTTAAGTACTTCATAACACCTCTGATCATCTACAGATGGTGCTACGAAATACAGTTTGTTCCACTTGAGCCATCGCATTATCAGATTAAGCAATAATTGCGTCTTTCCACTTCCAGATGGGCCTATTATAATCATTCTGATAGAATTTGGTAGCGCCGGGTGATGTTTTACTGGTTCTTGTTTTCGTGTCGCTGAAAGTCAATTATATCCATATAATTAATAATATGAGTCTATATTGTGTTCGATGCAGAGCATCTACACCTACTACTGAATTAACGACAATAACAACAAAAAATAAAAGACGTGCACTTACAGGTAAGTGTGTGAAATGTGGCACCAAGAAATACAAATTTGTCTCCATGACTAAGTCAGGAACAAAGACAGGTGGGGATATTGCTGCTTCGTTAGGAAAATTACCAGGAACTCCATGGGCTAATACCCCGGTGAGAAACATTTACCAGGATATAATTATTGTGGTCCAGGAACTCGTCTCGATATCCGACTTGATGATCAAGATCAACCAAGACCCGGAGAGTATCCAGTAAATAAGATTGATCAAGCATGTCACGTTCATGATGTTGCTTATAAAAGTAAAGATTTGCAACACCGACATCTCGCAGATGTGAAATTGATTCACGCGTTAAATTCTATACTAATAAATCTCTCAGAAAAAAATTAGCTAGTTTTCTAGTAAAAACTGCTATGAAAGGTAAACTAGTGTTAGGGGCTGGCAATTAATTATATAACTATCATAATGGAATCTGTTTATTATTCCCCGAGAGGATTTTGGAGAGGTAAGGCAGCGATTAGTAACCTCGCCGAAGCAGCAAAAGTTTCACGTAATGTCGCTGCATCATGGTTAGCACGACAGGCAATATGGCAAATCTTCCTAAGTCCACCTAAAAGAATTCATTACGCGCATTTTGATGTTAGTGTCCCTAATGAAGCTCATCAAGCAGATATTTTGTTTTTACCACATGATACTGTTAAAACACGTGGACGAAAATCACGCACGTAGAAATACGCATTGACTGTTGTTGACGTTGCGAGTAGATATAAAGAAGCGGAGCCGTTATCAACAAAAACAGCATCTGAAGTTGCATCTGCGTTTGAGCAAATTTATCAACGTGGTGGTCTACGATGGCCACAGTTATTGCAAGTTGATCCTGGCAAAGAATTTCTTGGAGTAGTATCATCGTTGATGAAGAAACATAACGTTAAAATCAGACGAGGACATACTGAAATTCATCGTGATCAGGCAATCGTTGAACGATTTAATAGAACACTTGCCGAGCGGTTATTCGGATATCAATATGCAAAGGAAATATCTACCGACTTCAAAGATAGATCTCGTGAATGGGTTTCAAGATTACCGAGTGTGATAGCTGCGTTGAATAATGAAATTACTCGTGCAACTTCCATGAAACCTTCTAATGCGATCAAAAAATATATATATACCAATACGACGTGAATCTTTCTCTCAACCAGTATTAGGTAATGTTACAGTTAGATATTTATATGAACCTGGCGAACTTGAAGGTGGTAAAAAAAGAGCAACCGATCCTATCTGGAGTGTGACTACACATAAAATTTCTAACGTGGTTAGATCCACTGGTAGACCTCCAATATACAGACTAGATTCTACAGCCCCTCAACGTGGATTTGTACGTGAACAATTACAAGTAATTCCTGAGAATACGCAATTACCACCACGTTCAATTTTGTAAACGTCCAGAACCTCGACGTCGATTACACTCAAGACAAGTCAGCATTACATTTTCACGTGTATGACCAAGATCACTATTAATTCTGTCTACGGTAAATTGTCTTGGATTATTATTCGAATATTGCCATGACATATTACAGTTGCAACTTGCGCAATGATTATTTTGTAGTTGTTTTAGTTTTATAATAAATTCAACATCAATATCAAAATCACGATTATTTTTTTGTCACACTGCTTATAACCAGATAGTTTTTTCTTATTACGTCATTATTAACAGTTTGATCATTATTTTCTATAAAATTCATAATAACCCTATGTAGTTGAGATATTCTCCTGACCCAAGAAACTGCGAGATAGACTAAATTTGACCACTCGATCCGATCATCTACAATCCAGATTTTAGTATCAGTTATAGTTAATCCCTGTGACGAGTGAATTGTTATAGCGTATCCTAACGTCCACGGTGATTTATTCATACTCAGCGCATTCTCAACGACATTAATATCGACTAAAATAATATCATTCAAGACAAGATTCTGTATTCCACCACCAGGAATTTCAACATCAATATTCTGTCGTCGAGTATCTGGGGGCGATAACATAATGGTACAGGTAGATCTGAAAACTTTTCTTTATGTAACGTAAATAATTTATCCTGTAGTTCATCACGAACTATCTTTCTACTCGCGACTATTAAATCAGCGGGATTCCATAAAGTCCAAAATTCATTCATAAAAGTCTCTGGAATTACTCCTTGCATTATCTCACATTGTAATCTGTCTGGCTGAAGTCTGATTAATTTTTTAAATTCCTTCAGCGGTTCATCAATAGCTCTATGGTCATCATATATTTCTTCATAATAATCTACGTTATTCTTTAGCCATTCATGTGGAGACTCTCCAACAAAGGGTGGTGGTTGACCATTATCGCCGCACATAATCACAGCAGTATTCTTCAATGACAACCAATCAAGAAATGTTTTTAGTGTTTCTAACGACACCGTGCATATCTCGTCCCATATAATATATATTAGGTATATATTTCTCACCCATTCGCTCAGGAGTCCACGTGTCTCCGCACCATCTAAAGAAACTGTGATAAGTACACGATTTTACTCCTCGTTGTTTTATTTCTCTAGCAAGTTTGTGCGTCGGTGTTAAAACAATCATATCTGAGATATTATTTATAAATAAATTAATCGCACGAGTTGTTTTACCTGACCCTCCACACCCATTAAGATAAACAGTCTTATGTCTAGCCACAGGATCGTACACAGATGGTGCAGATGACTTTGATGTTTGATTATTATTTCTGTAATATGTCTCCACAATTTCAACATCGGCAGATTCAGAATAACTAAGTATATTTTCTTGTTTTATCCTCCACGTCCCCCATTCACCATTACCGAGTTTTAATAAATCTTTATATTTTTTATGTACATAAAATGAATCCGTAGCGACTCTGACAGCGTAACGAGGAAATTTATTTATCATCGATAATAGATTTATAGAAACATATGCCAACATCGAAGATCTTAAATGAGTAAACTGCGGTGACTCGCCATCAAGGTAGCTCACAATGGTACCTAGTTTCGTTCCATCTGATAAATAAGCATTACATCGGTTTATAAACGTATTTTTCTCAGTTGTATCGGTGATTATAAAATCTAGTTCAGCATCGTCCATAATCAATCTTGTACACGTTCGTTTATAATCGTATGAACCACCTTGAGTAAATTTACCGATTATTTTTCTACCGAGATCCTTTCCAAATTTTTCATCATGCTCGTTCCTGCATTTATTTATTTTATTAATATAATCTTCATCAATATCAGGGAATTCTTTTCTGGTATCATCAATATTAAATCTATTTGGTTCTGGTAACCAAACTTGCTTCTGTGAATTATACGATATAATCGCTTCAGTTACTCTCAACGATAATAAAAATCCAACATCAAGCATATATCGCAATAGTACTATCGGAACCCAATATTTTTCTGAAAAATGTCTTCCAAACCAAGCATAAGTAATCGGATGGAGATTTTCTGCAAATTCGAATAATTCTACATGAGCAAATCCGGTTAAGTCAAAATCTGGTAAATGTCCGTTTATCGCAACCCTGGTCATGTCATGTGTAGGATGTCCGAATCTCTTAAAGTATTTAGAACATACTCCATATCCAAGAAAACTCCCAGGATAACACGGTACCATATCAACTGAGATAACATTATTATAATCGTATTTGGTGTTCCATAATCCACCGTGACCATATTCTATACAACTTTTCTTGATATCTTCAAGGAATTCCGATCGTGTCGTTTTCCATGAATTTTTTTCCTGAGCGAAATGAGCCGCTACAGATGGAATTGTAAAACAATTATTTAATAATTGTCTAATTTTGACATCATCAGGGGTATATTCACGCCAAAGGCGTTGTGCAAGATGTTCCATTTCCTCATGGAGAGATTCTGTACGATAAATATCACCATTAGGTCGTACAAATTGATCATAATGATTATACTCAGAACTCTGAAATAACCAAACAGAAACAGGATCGGTTTTACTAATATTTCTGATAAAATCAAATATATCACCGTCATAAAATTTAACCGTTCTATCTCGTGGGAATATCGTTACAGCAGCAGTCCATGCGTGTGCATTATGATCAACGATTGTTATAGGGTTTCCATTTTTTATATATTTTGGTTCGTATAATATCTCTCCGGTTAGTGTTTTTACTGTTATTGGAAATCTTAATAACTTTTCTAGTTCAGCAACATCCTTAATAGATGCACCAGCATCTTTAACCGTTTCTGCCCATGTGTTTATTTTTTTATGTCTTAAATCTGTTAAGCCATTACCACGTATCGCATTTGTAAAATGTTCTGTAACTCGTTCAGCTACACAGTTTATTCTTGATATTTTCATCGGCTTGAGATCCGCAACATTAGGTTTATCATTTAGCGAATATATTGCGTAGACAACTGCAGTCGCTGGATAACCTTGTACATAGTAAGGTTTATCAATGCCAGTAAGTATTCCAGGTTTGGATCTGTTATTTAAGAGAACAATATTACCCCCGGGCTGCACACGGACTGGATCACGCTTATCACGAATAATCCAAATATCTTCTTCTGTATTTACAATAAATTTTATTAAAATAAAATATTTTTGATTATCAAGGTGATTAATAATTACTTTTCCTCGTTTGTCATTCATCATATTAGTAACATTTCCAACTCTGAATGTGGACCACACATGAGCAGCACCATCGTCACGAAATTCCTTTTTTGCTTCACGAATACGTTCGGTTACATCCTCATCCGTTAATGCCAGATCCTGCATCGAAGTACTAAATTTATATTCTGATAGTCTGTCAAGGTCAAATCTAGCAGGGGAAGGTTCAATAACGGATAATTCCTCCATATTATAATTAGGGCAAGTATATATTTAATTGAACATTAATCTTTTGTATATGATTCAACCAAATCAATGCCACTGGTTAAAAATCGGTTATACGTCTCCGTGTAACAGAACATGCGTGGATGAATATTGTAGTTATCATATGCAATGTGTCAGAAATGGGAGTCTAGGACCAAAACCGTGTATTGTGTGTAGTGCTGGAGTGCGAGGAAAAACTCAATTGTGCGCGCAATGCGGTGGTAAAAAATACAGAGAGTTAAAACGATATTATGATAAAAAATATAACGCTGACTCTCCTATAAAAACCGAAGAAGATTATTTGGCTAGATTTTCAAAAAAAATAATGATTTAAACAAATAGTATTATATATAAATGGAACAAAATGAGTTTGTGTCACATCCAATCATCACTAATTATGAAGCATCTCGAGAAGGTGTGATTAGAAACTGCTGATTGAAAAAACCAGTCGGTAGTGTTACCAATACTGGTTATTTTAGATTCAGTGCTGGGAAAAATAAATATTTATCGCATATATTTACCTACGAGTGTTATTTTGGAATAATCAAAGATGGATATGTAGTTGATCACATCAATGGTGATAAGCTTGATAATTCGATTTCTAATTTACGAATTACTACACAGAGTCAAAATTGTAAATCCGGAAACACAGGAAGGTGTAAATTATACAGAAAGAGAGCTGTTAAATCAGTGAATGTAGATGGTGAAGAAATTATGTTCAAGTCAATTAATTCTGCTGCCAAATATTTTGACATAATACCACGATCGGTACAATTTGTCGCAGAAAATATTACTAGATCTACATACTCATTCAAATACGATCAGTGGATAGTATTTGAGTATGTCTAACTCTCTATTCCTAACAAAAAACAAATAGTTCGACTCTGTCAATTTTCCCAAGGGTTTTGTTTAGCCATAATTACAGTCACTGACTCTGTCAGGGGTCCACTTTCATCGTCGCTGCTCTCAGCGTCATTATCATTTTTGACAGAATCAGATAACATAATCTTTCTTAATTGCATTACACGATTATCCACAATCTTTTTTCTTTCGTACTCGTGAGACAGTTCGGATTTAATATTTTCGATCGAACGTGCAAGAGGTGCAAATAGCTTTACTTGATTGTCGTTTACTATAGCTAGTGATTCAAGCATGGCTTGATAAATTAATTTTATAAATCTGTAGTTTGAAGATAGTGTATATTTATTATAAAATTTTCTCTGTTGCAGTAATTCAAAATCGCACATGATTTTCTGAGGGTCGAGATTATCAGATATTTTTATTCCGTTATGTTTTAGTGTTTTAATAGCACAGATAATATCATTGATGTTTTCATGGTTTATTATATATATATATATATTTATTTTTATGTTAAATATATATATATATATATATATATATATATATATATATTTAACATAAAAATAAATATTAGCTCCCATGACTTTTTTTTTTGTCAGGGAGCTGTTTTGTGTGTGATATTATGGTTATGAAATATATACAGATGGTTTATGATTTTGATTTTGGACGACACAAACATAAACTTATCCGAATGATATATATATGGTTATGAAATATATACAGATGGTTTATGATTTTGGACGGCACAAACATAAACTTATCCTAATGATATATGATTATATGGTTATGAAATATATACAGATGGTTTATGATTTTGGACGGCACAAACATAAACTTATCCTAATGACGTATGATTCTATGAACATGAAATATATACAAATGGTGATGACGAGGGAATCTTGTCTACGTCCAACAGATTTTGTACACTCTCCCCCATACAAAACCCCGGGAGTGTAAAAGGTACACCCCTCAAGGGTGTATGATAGGAGAGTGTATTTTGTCTGTTGTGGATATCGAGGAAATACTCCGGGTTCCCCCAATTAAATAGCATCAGTCGCCAAATGCAAGATAATATCTTTAGCATTTTTGGAGAGTCGAACACGCGAGAGTCTGTAGAGCTTCGATCTACGTCCAACCGTCTTACCATTTCGGCCATCGTTCTCTTATCAATAATACAGTTAAATTTAAGTAATATATTTGCTGCTTCACTAACAGCGGCTTACAGATAGATCACTAAATAATTAACGAAAACGATTGTCGTAGGGACTGAAACATCATTTCTGTCTAAAATGAGATTTTATAGTTTCCAAAAAATATATATCATAACACTGAGTCTATACGTAAAGCCGTAACAGCGGATATTGATTTAGTTATATAGCGGTTCTTAAAATAACTTTACGCACAGCTGTTATGGAAAAATCAATATGCAGCCAAAGTCTTCTAGTGCACGGATTTTATGTAAACAAAAGAATATAATATTATAGACATTGTTATAATAAAAACGCTCTATGAGCGTACATACAGGTTTATATTTAGTTCTTCGTTCCTCGTGTCCAGAATTCTATTATTTTGGTCTGTAAGTTTAAAGTGTATTCTTGATAATAACGGATTATGAACTCGCAGGTACACGGGGTTAATTGGCTCTGATACAATTAACGAACCGGGAGGGACCAACGGACTAAAACTGAATAATATGTACACTTGCTCCGCAGTGCCACTGCGGTGGCTAGATTTAGAAAGATCTACCTGATAGCTACCTTCAATAACATCACATACCAGATTGATTGCAATTGTTGTTGTTATATTTACAATGCCTGGCGATATATGACGTCCGGCACCAAAGGGATTGTTATTGTGTTTTAGTATAACCGGTGGTGGGGCTATTTTTTTCCACGATTCAATTACTCCCGGATAATATTCTTCAATAAGATCATTTAATGATTTTTTCATCTCAGCGATATTTAAATCTGGTATAATAAATGTTTGTAAATCTTTTTCTGTTATTTTGTAATGATTAATAAACAAATTTTTCATCATATACCAGTCTAAAATATAATCATTATCTATAGCACCTCTTCGCTCTCTTACAGCGTGTAAAATTACATCATTAATAAGCCTTAAATCTATCATAGTAATGTTTAAATGTTTTATTGTTTCAATTATCTGTTGTTTTACATCTTCGCTGTAATATTGTAATAAAGAAGAAAATAAATTTCGTAGTTTATTAACTGATTGTTCATACTCGAGTTTAATTGGGTCGGACCATAATTTTAAATTTTCTTCATTAATGTGAATTTCTTCATTAACAGATTTATATAAGTGTACTCTTCTAATATATAATTTTTCACCATAGAGCTCTTGATAATATTCTGGTCGATCAGCGGGTACCCACGGAAATTTATTTCTATATTCTGGACGTTTTATAAATATCTTTTCTGTTGTGAGAAACTCATTTTTAGTTGGTTCTGAAACTCCATTATAAACAGGTGCAACTTCAGGCCATCCTAACACTGATCTGATCGAACTTTGATAAATATCTACGAGGTAATCAGGAGAATATATTTCAATCGCCGCTGATAGTGTTGGTTCATGAACAGTGATCGCTATTTTAGATTCTTTCCCTGTGATAGATTTAATTCTGCGTTGGAACTCATCATTAATCTGTTCTATTTGATAACTGCCCGTTGAAATTCCAACAACTTGCCAGTCAGGTGTTCCATCTGGTTTATTTTTATTCGCAAATACCAGTGAATTATTTGGTTGTTGTCCACCAAACGGTTTTGATCTAATATTAGGCCAACTATAATAAACTCGTAATTGCGCTAATGCTATTTCCTTTGCTGGAATTGCAGTCGGAAAATTAACGCTAAATTCAGGATTGGTTGAACTTAATGATATCATAGTAGTTTTTGACGGCGTTGTATTAGCCACGATCTGCTGAAGTAATTCGACGATGACATTATTATTATCGTTATTATTTAATTCTCCATCTTTCCGTTATTATCACTAGCGATTATGAACGCTTCATCGTAGGTTTTCATTATCGTTACGAACTCATCAGATATTTTACCATCACTGAGATACGCTGAAATATACGAGCATAATTTAGTGTATGCGGTTGTTGCTGTGTGCAATTTCATTATATACTCGTTTAGTTTATCATTCGTACACGTAGATATTTTTTAGAGATAATACTGAAAATACCTGCGCATGTTGTTGCCGTTGAAACTATAATCGTTACAACTGCAGGCGCTGTCATCGTTATCGTTGATAATAATAATCCAGTTCCAGCAATAACAGCAGAAACCGAGTATACCATTATATCAATAACGACCATACGACGACGATATTTTTTTACCTTTATCGTGTAATCGTCGATGATATTTTTTAGTTTAGTTTGACACTCACATACTTGAGCGTATCTGTGACGTTGAACGTCGATAAATGATTCTTGATTCATTATATTTATTTAAGTAACTAATTCGGGAGTTTCAGCTACAAACTCAATACACCACCAATAAGTCGCTGCGGTTAACTTTTTATCATTCGCTATTAGCATAAACGTTTCCTCGACATCTTTATTTAACACTATAGACACAATTCCAGAAAAATCATCGGTTGAATGACGCCATGGAAATGTGGTAAATATAGTAAATTTTGCAGCACAAAATATAGATAATCTGTATACACCAGTAACCTCTGCAGTGTGTTTAAACGTGTTATTTTCCGATGTCCATGTTGCTTTTCCTGATGCGACTGTGTACACGATATTAATGATCTGCTTGTGAGGAATTTTAATAAGATTCGTTTTTTCAATGATATTAGGAATTCCACTAACAATATCATTGATTTTCATGTTAATGTCAGCGAGAATAATAATAACAGTTGGTGGAGTTCCAAAAAAGTCATTAATAGATCTGTTTACATTTCTACGAAAATTTAGAAATGTTTGTATATGACTATTAAATTCAGTTCTAAATACAGCAATTCCATCATTAATTGTCGTTAATGAAGTAGTTATTGGAATTTCTTTATCGTCGACGTATTTCTTCGTTGCAGCGTCGAAATCTGTTTCTGGTGTTCTGAGATTATTAATACCATTACTATTCATGTCGAGAAATGCACGCATTATACCACCACGCACTGACACGTACTTGGATTCTTGATCATCGACGTATTTTTTTGTTGCTGCGTCTGTATCTGCGATTGGATCTCCAAGATACGTAATTTTTCTTCCTGACATAATAACATCACCGGTAAATACATCACCAGTTTTCTTAACATAATCGTTAACCGACTTACCGGAATCCTGTATTTTACCCTGATCAGTGAAAGTAACGACATTATTATCAACCGCGTTGGGAATTCGTACAAGAACATCTAGTAGTTGTATATTACTCGTTTTTAATCGTCCTTGTTTATCCTGAAAAACGACGACTTCATTTTGATCCACACTTGTTATATTTAATAAATCATCGATTTCATTTCTGAGCTGATCAGTGGTTGCATATTTAGATAAATCGACCTTCTGAGCTCTACCTGAGGATCTTCCATAAATATCTACCATTATATTTACTGATATCAGTTTAAGTACTATGACGTAGTGTAGTGAACGCGTGTACGACTTTATGAGGCGGTGTTGTTGATTTTGATACAGCATCAAGCATAGCGAGGGTTTCACGGCCGCATATTGGAGGATCAGTTATTTTGTGTGTCGGTAGCGTTGAATACCAGATTGGAGCAGTATTATTGCTAACGTAATGAAGAAATTCTTTTGGTGGTGCTAATCCATACGAATCGAAATAAATAATTCCACGTGGATCAATTGCATATGCGACCCAGTGCGTGCCTGGGCCAGAATTTTTATCGAGATTAATAATACTGGTTTCATGTTGCATTGCAACGGTAGGTAATTGATCGCGCATAAAAACACCTCTAAATTTTTTTATTTTTAATTGCTTAGCAGCATTAAGTAAATCAAAATTGGACATGGGTGTTATTAGTAAACTGTCCCTGGTAATCTTAGACCTTTTCCGTACCAGTGTGGGGTCCCTGGCAATCTTAGACCCTTTCCGTACCAGTGTGGAGTCCCTGGTAATCTTAGACCTCTTCCTTTTTTTTTGATTCCTTGTCCAGTTGCTTTCTTTAACGCCATTCCAGCAGCTGTTCCAACAGCACCTAGCGCAGCTGCCTTTGCAACAGCTGGTGCTGCAGCTGCTATTAATGCTGGTATTGCTGCGAGAAGTGGAAATATACCACCCGTTTTAGCGATGTTTTTGATGGCGCCCGCAGAAAGATTAAGTTTAACGCCTTATTTGATTTTTTAGCATCATTGAAGTTTTTAAACTGACGCTTGGTCAACGATAGTTTATTTGCACCGGTCATTTGTTCTCGCTTTAGCGATATTTTTATTCCACAATTATTTTTTGATGCTGATTGCAGCCTTTAATCTGACCAGGAGTCAGACTCACATTAACGTGATGATATGACATTATAATTATTATCCTGATTTTAAATCGGGTGATCTAATTACATGTTTTCTACTGGTGCATCAATAACTCTCATTCGTCCACCAACACCTTCGAGTAACATCGATTTATCGCTGAGTATAACGGCTATTGCTCTGTAATTGACAATAGCTCCTCGAGTCACACGAGCTCGAAAATAAATATCAACTACTGAATGTCTGGTTAAATCTAAGTGTTCTAGTGAAAAGTAATAAATCGGATACAGCGTTGTAAAATCACGCTGCGATATTTGTAAACCAGTATCAACATTTTGATCACGACCCATGAATGTCATTAATCGATGATATGCACGTGCTACATGATTATTTGCAAAATTCAGTAGTATATCCTCGGATGGTTCTTGATGTCCATTTATCCTTAATGAAACCTCAGAAACACCGATCAAATATCATGTGACTATGTGTTTGCGAGTTTATTCGTGCAGTATTTTGAAACGCAATAAATAGATGTCGTGGTGCAGAAACACCTTGCTGAGAAGCTATCTGCCATGTAAATAAACCATCAATTGCACTCTGAACAGCATCTGTGGTCATTGTTAACCATGATAACGTTGATTTACCGCCTTGACTCATAAAAGATAGTAACCGATCTTCTTCAGATATCGAGGGAGTCATCACTGGCATCCACAGCGAAAGTTTCTTAGTACTACTTTGCCATGAAGTGCCGCAGTTGCAGCAGCATCAACGCCCTCAGCGTGCCATATTGCATCATTATCATCGCCTTTTCGCACAAGTACAACTGTATGTTTGGCTCCAAAAATAACCTTTCTAACATTTCTGCAGAATCCAAATATGTGTGACAGTGGAATTGCACAAGAAAACCTTTCATCATCACCAAGCATTGCTCTACGAGATGCAAATCCCAAGTTGAAGTTTTCATTCATTGATGCAACTTCAGTTCCAGCTGCATTCATTGTTACATTCCTCTGTTCGAGTTGATCAGTTGTGTCCTTTGCAAACATCATTGATGGACCAGCCGATCTTGAATAATCGTCGCTGTATCTTGCAAGGCCTAGTATTGTCGTGGCAACGTCAACATCTTTCTGGATTGATTCAATATTTTTTCCATCAATCATGTACGTAGCGCTATCAAACAAAGCCATAATACCGTTATTCACAAAACCAAATCGATCACCAATTCCATAATCTGTGTTATCTGTTTTAAAAAGTCTACCTTCGACTTCAATAAATGCTTCAGCGGGTAAGAAATATCTACTTGTATCCTGAACCTGTAGTTCGATTCGTCCACGCTGATCTGGAATTCGTGCGTCGTAAGAATAATACTGATAATCGCGCACAGACTCATCTTTGAGTACTGGTGCATCCATGTCAAACGCGGGGTCAGATATGCGCTTAAGCATCTTTATTATTATCGTCTTCGTCTAACACGAAGACCACTTCCTGCTATCAGACTAGCGGTTATATTTTTTTCCTTCTCAGACATCGGGATATCAGCTAACTCCGCTAGTTTTTGATTAGCTGCTTGATTTATTATTTTACTGACATTTGCTGGCATCACTTCAGTGCTGGGCAATTTCACAGGTTGAGGTCGGACCGCAAGTGGTCTGCGTATTAATCGTGATAGTCTATCTTTAATTGCTGAGAATGCTTTGCTAGCGAGATTACTAACAGCGCTTACACCTTTTTCACGAACAACATCAATAGCTTTCATTCCTAGTTGCTTTGCAATCGGTATTGCTTTTGGGGCTATTCTTGTAAACAGACCCTGAACAACATCACCTAGTCCATCTCCGTAGGTTGCTCTGTATACCGGTAATGGAGAGTTTATTACCCTGACCATGATAGGTCCACGTTGAGTACCATGCACGATCATTGTTATTATTAATTGTTTTTATCACTAATTACATACTTAATCACTATAATAATCGTCGGCGATTTCATTAATAAGAGACCGATATACATTAATATCCATAATGCCGCCACTAAATAATCGTTTGCAAATATCAGCTACTTCATTAATGATTTCTGGGGAATTATTACCAGCTCGTTTTCCTCCGATGAGAATTTCTAATCGATCGACATCAGCAAGAACGTTATTGGGGCAAGTAATAAGACCACTTCCTAAACCACTTCCAGTTGCGCCAGGATCGTCTTGAAATTCTTCTTCTTTCTCTTCACTTGGTTTCGGTGGTTTCTTTTTACTTGGTTTCGGTGGTGTTTTTGGTGATTCTGGATAATCACGAAGTGATTGCTCAAATGATTTTGGTGCTTTTCGTTGTTTTCGTTGTTGTTTTCGTTGTTCTCGTTGTTGTTGTCGTTGTAGCTTTTGTTGTAATTGTTGTGATCGTTGTGGTGATGGTGGTACAGATTGTTGTGGATAATCACTTTGTGATTGCTCAAATAGTTTTAGTTCTTTTTGTTGTTGTTGTTCTATTGTTTTTTGTCGTTCTTGTTCTCGTTGTAGCTTTTGTTGTAATTGTTGTTCTTGTTGCGGTGACGGTTGTTCTCGTTGTCATTGTAGCTCTCGTTGTTGTTGTGGTGGTGGTAATTCAAATTGTGGTGGTGGTAATCGTTTACTTTGTTCAACCTCTTCTACATATCTATTTACAGCTATGACAAATTTGTTAAAATCGTCAGTTTCTTCACTAGATCTGATTTCTAGAATACCAGTAGCGACGCGATATATATCTTTGATCCAATTGGCAAGTCTTAATGATTTAACATGTTCTAATTTTACATAATTTTTTCTTTCATAATATCCAAACCCGGCAATATCAAATAAATGGGTTGGGTCCCTGATAGCAGCAATACCTTCAGGCGAAAATTTATCTATTATATTAATTCTGGTTCTTGGTGGTTGTGGTGGTGGTTGTGGTGGTGCTTGTGGTGGTGCTTGTGGTGGTGGTTGAGCTGCTTGAATACGGCCAGCAATATCAGCAGGCAATGTTGCAAGAGCTCTTTGTGTTGCCTCAGTTGCTGTAACAATTTTCTTCGTTGGTTCGACAATCGGTTTAAATAATTTTTCTGTACCCTCTGAAAATTCCACCTGAGACTCCTGACGCGATTGTAATTGTTGCTTAACAGAATCACGAACGGGTAGATATTTTTTAATTGCCTCTAGTCGCTCTCGAGCTAATTTAGCTGAGTGTGGTTCTCCAATACTCATTATTGATAATATCTATAATGGCTGTTTAATTTATAGCAGCAGAGAGGGTGAATGACATACGTATGTGACCAGATTGTGAAAAACTCTGGTCAATTAAAGAAGTTTTCATTATTAAGGCAAAAATGTTTTTTTTTAAAACCCTCGTAGGAACCCTTAATTTTCAAAACTAAGGTCTCTACAAAGTTGTAAGGTTCACCCTCTCTGCTGCTTGCTGGAACCGCCCCCTAAGCGGGGCGATGAACTGGGACCGATCCCCCACAGTGGTCTTCTACAAGGGTGCAGGAAAAATGTTATTTTAGTCAAGCACTTATTGTTTAATCCTAACCACATGGCCACATTTCAACGTTGTTTTAATAATATAATCAGTTATATTTTGTAACCTTTTTTTTATCAAATATTCCGTCTAGATATAAGAAATTATTTCCTTTGTTTGCATATCTGTATTATGAAGTTAATTCTTTCTACTTTGTTATTCTCACATTGAGCTATTGCATGGTATTTTGTAAAGTGGCTGCTTTATATCTTGGGCAATTGGGTATTTCATTTACCATGTGGCGTTTGAAAGCCACTTCGCCCGTAAGCCACGCATCGTGTAAAAATTTAAATATCATACTTCAAACTTGTAAGGACCTCAATTCCCGCCCATGTCTTCCACACGTTTTCCCAGTTAATGCTCCGGTGTTTTGTTCTACTTTACATCTGACAGTTTTCGTTGTTTACCCCGGTCCATTCGAATGTTCTCTCTCTCTCTCTCTCTCTCTCTCTCTCTCTCTCTCTCTCTCTCTCTCTCTCTCTCT
>JAECUM010013412.1:0-116820 GCA_016617855.1 Megalonaias nervosa | reverse complement strand
TGGTGTCATATGGTAAAAATAAAATATCTGCTTGATGAACTTCATTAGGGGTGCTGACATCAAAATGTGCGTACTGAATTTTTTTAGGTGGTGGTAGATAAAATTGCCATATTACTTGTCGTGCTAACCAAACTGCAGCAACAGAACGTGAGACTTTTGCTGCTTCAGCAAGTTTACTAATCGCTGCTCTGCCCCTCCAATATCCTCTTGGGCTATAATAAATGGATTCCAATACAATAGTTATATAATTAATTACCAGCCCCTAGCATTAGTTTACGTTTCACGGCAGTTTTTACTAGAGAATTATCGAGTTTTTCTCTGACAGATTTATTAGGTATAGAATTTAACGCATGAATCAATTTCACATCTGCAAGGTGCCGTTGTTGTAAATCTTTACTTTTATCCGCAACATCATGAACATGACACGCTTGATCAATGTTATTTATTGGATACTCTCCAAGTCTTGGATGATCTTGATCATCAAGTCGGATATCAAGTCGAGTTCCAGGACCACAATGATTATATCGATGAAGATGTTTCTCACCGGGGTATTTAGTCCATGGAACTCCTGGTAATTTCCCTAATGAAGCGGCGATATCTCCACCGTTCTTCGTCGATGAAATAAATTTATATTTATTTGTGCCACATTCTACACATTTACCTGTGATTGCATGTCTTTTATTTTTTGTTGTTACTTTTGTTAATCCAGTGGTATGGGTAGGTGCCCTACATCGAACACAATATAAATTCATATTATTTATTATATGGATATAATTGACTTCTCAGCGACACGAAAATAAGAACCAGTAAAGCACCATCCAGTGCTACCGAATTCTATCAGAATGATTATAATAGGCCCATCTGGATCAGGCAAAACACATTTATTACTTAATCTGATAATGCGATAGTTCAAGTGGGATAAACTATATCAGGTAGCACCATCTGTAGATGATCAACGGTGTTATGAAGTACTTAAAGATTTTAATGAAAATGCAAAATTGCTGAATGAAGACGGCAATGATGTTGTTGATTTTATTACCGATATTGATGAAGCCCCATTTGTAGATGACCTAGATGGATTTATTAATAACCTCGTAGTATATGACGATATTATGTTGGATAAACAGTCAAATCCAGCTAGAATATTTTCTCGAGGTAGACATAAAAATACTGACGTGATTTATGTTACTCAGCGATATACACAAATACCTAAAGTGATCAGAGATAACTGTAATATTTTAGTCGTGTTAATGAAGGAGATAATTATACCTTACAAAATATTTATTATACTTGGTGTTCAGGGGATATGAAAATGATCAAGTTTAAAAACTTCTTTTCAAAAGCACAAGCTGTTCCGTTCGGATTTATTACAATAAATCTACATGAACAAAGATCCAGATATCGTATAAGTCTGGATAAAATCTTTGGATAATTATAGCAGCAGAGAGGGTGAACGACAAAAATTGAGTGACCCAGCGAGCAAACGAATCGCATAAAAATTTGAAAAAAAATACGTCAACGATGGAATAACAAAAATGAGCTAACCCAGACGATTTATTGTCTGTTCTCAACCGTATGAAAATATGTTCGGTTAGAGGCTTCAGTTTAACGTTATTGACCTTGTTTTTTTAGCCTCTGTAGGAACCTTTATTTTTGCTCATGGACTCGAGCAAAAAGTTGTAGGGTTCACCCTCTCTGCTGCTGGATAGTATATTTGTGTGTTTTATGCGTTCTCCTTCGTTGGTGTGGATAGTATATGGGGGTGTGTTTTTCTTCTCTTCCTTCGTTGGTGTGGATAGTAGATAGGTGTGTTTTATGCATGCTCGCTCGTTAGTGAGGATAGTATATTTGTGTGTTTTATGCTTGCTCATTCGTTAGTGAGGATAGTATATTTGTGTGTTTTACGCGTTCTCCGTCGTTGGTGTGGATAGTATATGAGTGTGTGTTTTCTTCTCTTCCTTCGTTGGTGTGGATAGTATATTGTATGTGAAGTGAGTGTAAGGGATGTTTACGTTCACGTCCGTGCTCCACGGATATAAAGCAGAGCGCTCGTCATTCGCGCCATTCTACACAGAACATAAAAATGACTGGCAACATGGACTTGTTCAACAAATTGAAAGACAGTTGGTACTGGATGATGGATGGAGCCTACATGCTGGACAGGCTTGAAAAGGAATGGAGGTTCCCAGGTAGCCTAGACTTGGTGAACAGTCTGAAAGCAGCTAATTATGAATTACAATGGATGATAGAAGAGGAAGTGGAGAAGTTGAGAGGCTTCATCCATTCTAAATATGTAAGAGTGGGAACCTTGAAGCAAGTTCTTGATATTGTTATCAAAGTGAGATGTTTTTTGGAAGACATATTCCATTTAACTGAGTGGCATTTTGTCAAAAAAAGGCTTAGACAATTTAAAGAAGGGCGAAGACATCATGATAAAGGTAATGAAAGAAGAACTGAAAAAACTAAAAGAGACCTGGACAAAAGAAAGAAAGGACAAAGAAAACATCAAGAGAAAAGAAGAGTTTGAGATACTAAACAGGAACTGGATGAAGGTACGGGAAAAATTAAGAGCTCTGGGACATCCTGACTGGATTCCCGACAAAGAAAAGAAGAAGAAGAAAGGAATTATTGAGAAAGTGAGAACGTGGTGGAAGAAGTGGAGACAATAGAAGAAGACAAAGGCCGTTTTCAGGGCCACTTCATATGCCTCGAAAAGATATTAATTCTTTCTTGCCTGAACAAAAAATTTAAAACCCTTACTCTACTAAAACACGAACGCGCCTGATTCGTGTTTGTCTATAGCAATGACACAGGTAGCCTGACGTCACAGTACTACCTTGCTACATTGTTGCCAATGACCAGTACCATGACGTCACCCTACCTGTTCCATTCCTCTTGGTGCTATACAGGCCCAACGTGTGCTAATACAAAATTCCCATTGAGGCTATAGTGCACCAGGCTGATATTTTGAGGCTATAAGTCTTGAGGCTATAGTGCCGGGACCTGTTTTTAACATTACGGTCTACGTGGGGCTACGATACCCCACTACACTACTACTGATGCTAAAAAACTCAATCTATTGGGGAAATTTCACTGACTAAGCTGAAGATCACAGATCCTACAAAATTTAAGGCATCAGAATATTTCAATACATTCGGAGGGAAGTAAACGTTTAGTGCGCTGATTCAATTTATTACACTTCAGTGAGATATAAATTATCAGCAGAACTCGAAACCTTAGCAAACAAATACAATCCCTGTAAATAAACTTAGAAAGCACAGTTCAATTTGACGTGTCCTGTATAATGGTGTTACCTCAGTTCATAATCGTAGCACCAATTAGAAAGTCATACTCCCTTGACTGAAAAGCAAAAGAGTTTATAACACTTATATTTCAGCGAACGCAAACACGAGGGATTGCAATAGTGCTCGGATGTAACATTCTGAATGTATTTTACTACTTCCAATCACATATATTGACTTGTATATTAGTTATTTATTGTTAACCTGATGAATTAAATACACTCGATGTAGAAGATCTAAAGAGATTAAAAAACCCTGTAAATGTCATATGCGTATAGCGTAACCTGTGAACATCATATTCGTATAGTGTAACCTGTAAACATCATATTCGTATAGTGTAACCTGTAAACATCATTTGCGTATAGTGTGCCTGTAAACATGATATGCGTATAGTGTGCCGGTAAACATCATATGCGTATAGTGTGCCTGTAAACATCATATGCGTATAGTGTGCCTGTAAACATCATATGCGTATAGTGTGCCGGTAAACATCATATTCGTATAGTATAACCTGTAAACATCATATTCGTATAGTGTAACCTGTGAACATCATATTCGTATAGTGTAACCTGTAAACATCATATGCGTATAGTGTAACCTGTGAACATCATATGCGTATAGTGTAACCTGTAAACATCATATGCGTATAGTGTAACCTGTAAACATCATATTCGTATAGAGTAACCTGTAAACATCATATTCGTATAGTGTAACCTGTAAACATCATATGCGTATAGTGCAACCTGGAAACATCATATTCGTATAATGCAACCTGTAAACATCATATTCGTATAGTGTAACCTGTAAACATCATATGCGTATAGTGTAACCTGTAAACATCATATGCGTGTAGTGTAACCTGTAAACATCATATTCGTATAGTGTAACCTGTAAACATCATATTCGTATAGTGTAACCTGTAAACATCATATGCATATAGTGTGCCTGTAAACATCATATGCGTATAGTTTAACCTGTAAACATCATATGCGTATACTGTAGTAAGCGTAGAAACTAGTGCAGAATAATGGTAAACCGTCTCGGTCCCTTACCTATGACCAAGTCCGGCAACCAATACTTGTTGACTCTAATGTGTGCGTCCATAAAAGTTTCCGAGGCAATTTCATTTGAGGAATATTAAAACTATGACCATAGTAAAAGCTTTGATACGTTGTTTTCGTTTTAACTTTTTTTTTTTGCCTTCCCAAATTTGTCCAATCTGCTGATGAGAGGTCAGATTTTTTGTGTGGAATTTTCCAGCAAGTTGTGCATAAACTATGCATCCAACTATTCAAATGTTCTCATTTTCACATTCAAAGTCAACGGGCTTTGGAAATATACCATCAGGCTTTGTCGATGTGGTCTCAAATCTTTGATACCTCGATAGACTGAGACGAGGGGTTTCATTTGCAATTTCTTCTGCTAGGGAATCAGTTCAAGGATCATAGGTTTTCGTCCTTTTAAGCAAGTTTGGGCATACACAAAGTACAGTACTTAAAGTGTATCATTAACACTTCTGAGAGTCGAAAACAGAAATCAACTTTACCATAAAAAACAATTTCAAAGGTGTATGTTGATAGAGATAGACCTTTTAATCATGCAGTCAAGTTAGTTGTACCTGTCTCACACATTGAGGATTTAAGAGATGGAATGCAAGCAAAATTTTGAAATATTAAACAATCTATATCATTCACTAAAAGTAAACTTAATCTGAGAATCAGGATCTTTGCACGATGAATCCATTCAATCTTGAACATTTGATACAAGTAAAAGTAACTGGAGTTTACCATGTACTCTAGTGCCGAAAAAGGATACTACTTTCTGAGTGTGCACCGACTAAGAAACAGTGTCACCAAAACCAATTCATTCCTAATGCCAAGAATCGATGACAGCATTGACAGAACTGTAAATGCAAAATATTTAACTAAGTTTGACCTTTTGAAAGGATTCTGGTAAACTTCAATCACCGAAAGAGGAAGGGAAATTTCTGCATCCATAACTCCAGATAGAGTTTATCAATATAAAGTGATGCAGTTTGATGTTAAATATTCACATTCAATATTTTGTTAAATTGTACAAAACTTGTTAGTTTTCGCTCTTTTCTGTTACTTAATTTTAGACCATAGATTCGTAACACAATCATATTCTAAAAGGACGTAGAAAATAATATCTTGTTTTAACATAGTTTGCTCATGCTTATCTCTTGTATGCAATTTCTATTCCATTCTGTCCGCACTCTGTGTTTCAAACAAAATCATGAATATATTAATCCGTGGACTAAGATTGATTTAAATAACGAAATAAGGAACACGCTGGTTTGCATTACCTAAGCACGAGTCGCACTCAGACCTTCCAGCTTTGTGGCAGATTCACCAGGTATTTTATGTTTTCCTCTGTTGCATATTAGGTAATGGTGACATCGAAGATATGAACATTATCCTAAGTGTTCTCCGTTCGAGCCATGAAGAAGAAGTTGCAAACAAATACATTTTGCTCAGACATGTATAATCATGTACACATTTCTAAGAGTCATATGTTCAACAACTGTAGAAGGCAAAACATTGATTTTAGTTATATACTCTTTAAAATCTTCTATTCATTATCTTCTTCTGTCCGTTATCTAAAGTACATGAAATAAATGTTTGCACTGGAGTAAGATGACTGAACGCTTTGTATTACATAACAATGTCTACAGTTTTCTTAGAAAATACAGAAGACTATGTCTAGTTAAGTATTTATCTAGTTTCGTTTATCAAATGTAGTGATGCATTGACACATAAGTCATATTAGTATTGAATTTGATCCAGCACAAAAGCAAGGCAAAATACGAATAAAGAGTGACCAATTATTTATTTTACAATTATTTGTCAGTTGTACTTGAAAAGAAAAGTCACTGGAGTACTTTTATGTTCGTGTTAAAGAAATTAACGATAAGGACAAATATAATTCGGTTGACGCAGATACCTACTCAGTTTTTCGATTGCCCATTTATCATATTTTTCACGAGAGCAATAGATTGTTGCTCTAGCCACTTTTCCAATTAATGTTTTCTCTTTCACGTTGTTGTTCTTTTTGTTTTATTGCAGGTGTTTTTGCAGGAGGTGATGTAAGTTTTAGTTGTGCAGGTGCCAGTGTTCGGGGTACACGTTCTGTGTGTGTTTGTTGTTTCCGATAGTCACTTTTATCCTGTTTGAGTTCTTTTTTTTATTGTTCTGCATATTCGGGTGTTTTAGCGACTGGCCGAAGACTGCAAGACTGCAATTCCTTTTGTTGGTTTAATATGCGGAGCAAATGTTTCTTCAAAGTCCACTGCGAGGCCTTCTCATGTAATTTTCCGCGACCGTAACATATCTTGTACTTTTGTATGGAGTTCTAGAACATTTTCAATTAATTCCTGGTGTTCCCAAGCGGCTTTAAGGCGTCACCTCCCTTACTCTTGTATGACATCACCGGCTGACATTTATTATGAATCTTATGATTGTTCACTTAACATGTGCGTATGTAAACCCGCAAGATATTAATCGCTGTAGGTTCCAGTCAAATCAATATTGTGAAACTACACAGATCCTTTGTGATTCACGCAAACACGAAATTCAATTCATCCTACGTGTGGTCAGCATCATACCACGTCCAGTGAATATTTTCAAGATAATGTGCGTGAATGCCACGAAATATCATCAACATGCTACAGTTTTATCACGAATTACTTTAGGTACATGTGCATATAATTAAGTCAAACAGATGTCTTTGGTGTTTTATGTCAGGCTCATTAAAATATTTGTGTGAGATAAACTTGGTGACCAAGTCGTACACAGCAAAGTTGTTTGCGTTTGTATCCAAATTGCCAATGATAGTTGCTTCATTGATAATATAAATTAAACCGATAGTGGTGGTGTTACCACCCTGATTAGCGCTTTTTCAAAGTCTTTTAAAACATCATAACAACGCCGGTTATCAGCTGATGGCCAAATCACATACAAATGATCCCACTTCTGCCATCGTAAAATTGTATTTAACAACATTTGAGTGTTTCCTGATCCAGCGGTGCCATGGATCAGTGCACGAACTCAGTTTGGAAAAACAGAACATCCAGTTCCATCGCCATGCTTGGACAATTTGGGTGTTGCCCCTGTGACGAAGGCAATGACAAAAGAATCTTTGAAAGCATCTGCGAAATTCCTTTTTTGTGATGCCATTTAATACAGTATACGATACAATCATGTATTCATAGTGTGTACGTACCGCCAATACAATGAACCAAAGGCGATTACTGTAAATTGTGTTCGATCTAGAGGAAAGAAGTTCACGTTTATTAGACCTTTCAGTTCTATCGGTGGAAGTAAAGTTCCAGATTAAAAAGAATGTCGGGATGATATCTGGGCTACATTGACAAAGCTACCAGGGACGCCATGGAGTAAATATCCCGGTTAAAGCATCTTCCTGGATACAATTACTGTGCTGACGTGGTTCATATCTATAAATTCGACTGCGGAACCAGGTGCTGAAGAGCGTATCGCAAGATAGGTAGTCAGAAGAGGTATGAAGGCCATGATTGCACTCTGTGGCACTCATCAAAAGTAAATAATACTAATACAATCAGTTGATTCAAAACGACGGACATTATCAGAAACACTTTGCAGTCAGAGTGGGTATTGGAGAGGTGAAACCGCCGTGGAAACGATAGCAAGTGCGATAATCGTCATTCATGGGGTTCCTCAAAGATGACTGAACAAACAAGCGCTGTGGCAAATTCACTTACCTGTGCCATGAAAAACTTCACGTGGGTATTTTTGATGTCAAATACCAAACAAGATTTCATTAGGCCGATTTTGTAGTTACTTCCACACAATCGCTTCTGTGATCGACGAAGCCGATGCACGCCTACAAGTCAACCATTCTCGATGTTTTACCGGCAGATACAAGACATCGGAGCCGTCGACGGTAAATATTATGCAAATTTCGCAGATACGCTCGAATGCATTCATGTCGTGAATTACTAGCATGGTCTTGGTTGTTTCAAACGGATCTTAATAAAGAATTTCTCGGATCTATTGCTGGTGTTGGAAACACATTGTGAGTGAGCTCGTATTGAACATGTCAATTTTTTTCATGAGGAAGCTATTGTGGAACGATTTAATAATACTCTTGCTGAGGGGTTATTCGGACATTAATATGTACAGCTATTCTTGGGAACGTCATCGGGTGGACCAAAACTTCCTGCTAAATACTTTTGCGTGAGGTATTGCAAGTTTTTCCAGCGAATACGTATGCCACCAATATACGCTTTTACACGCTGATGAACGTGAGTAGTATAGTGGGTTACCGTAGCGTCAATGGGAATTAGCATTACAGACCCCCCCTGGGCCAGTATAGCGTCAAAAAAGTAGGTCAACACCCTGGGCCAGTATAGCGTCAAGAAAGTAGGTCAACACCCTGGGCCTGTATAGCGTCAATGGAAATTTTTGTAGAGCGGTGACTAGGGGACTGGGGGTTTGTAGAGCGATAAGCGACAGGTGGCATGTTTCTTTTTTTTAGTAGAGGAAGGGTTTTATATATATATATATTCGTTTAGGGGGGAGACCAAATGAAAATTAAGATCTTTTCGAGGCATTGGAAGTGGCCCTGAAAAGGGCCGTTGTTTGTTATGTGATGTTAACACTATTCTGTTAACATACAGGACATCGCATAGATCTTCTTATCTTCCTCAAATTTCTCAAAGTTTGTCTTAAGCTGTGTCTCACTTCTGGTCCGTAGATGAGAGTCCGCTTAAGACAGCCTTGTCTTTCCACATAACATCTTCTTTTCCAAAGAGTGGCACCGGTGATCCGGATGACAGTCCATTTTGTTTTCACATACATGGGTAAGTCTGTACGGAACAGCATTGAAGATACCAAAGTAGAGGATTCTACGTCGATCAACATCTTCTCTGTGACGAGAACAGGTGAAGGGAATAAAGTGAACCGCGTTTATTTATAGTGGAAGACCGGATCGAAACGGATTGAAAGGGTTCACCAATCCCAACACGCGTTACAAAATTCAGTCACTTCGCGGAGTCTGTCTTCCAATCCGAAGAGAGCTACCTGTGACGTCACATTTCCTATATAGGCACACTGGCGTCTGTGCGCAGTGAATCGATGCGGTAGTGTTTTGTGAAACATGACGGAACCTAAGAAGACAATGAATTGGGGTGCACCGGCTGTGGAGACGAGAAGTAATGGTACAGCAGCAGCTACCAAAGTGAACACAGTGCTACTTCCCGAAGAGGTTGATTTCAACTGGGATTTGGTAGATTTTTTATCTTCTTCCCAAGAATTTGTTCCGGTACCAGTACCTTCGCCACTTTCTCCTTCTTTACCACGTGTCGACGATTTTAAACAAAGACAGAGAGCAGAATTGGAGAAATTTTTACAGCAGCAGAAAGAAGCAGAGCAAGCATTTCTTCTTGAACAGAAACAGCGAGAAGAAGAAGAAGAGGCAAGAAGGAAGCAACAGGAAGAAGAAGAAGCAGTAGAGAAGAAACAAAGTCTAGGAGAGAAGGAGAACAGCGAAAGTCAAACGGTCACGGTACTCTTGGACATTTTGGCCGAGTTAAGAAGTCTGAAACAAATGTATGAGACTTCTTTATTACGACCCAAGAGAAAAAGACCTTCCCGAGCCAAACAACCTAACCCTGTGACTACACCAGAGATACCACCCCTAGTGATATCTACTAAATCATTGACAGGAGCAAGTCCACAAGTAGGCCTTGCCGTGGCAAAGGCTTAAGACAGTTAAAGCGAATTGATTCTCGTTCCTGAGTTTGTTCTAAGGAAAAAAACAAACACTCAACAGTCCTTTTCAGGGCTACCCAATACTCTCGAAAAGAGTGACTATTCATTTTGCCAAAATCAATTAAAACTCAAAATCCTTCTTTAACCCTATGATATACGTGTTGTGAGTGTATGAGTGTAGGTCCTTATTATTTCTAAATAATGAAAACCAAGAGACACTTACGTTTTTTCAGTTTGGTCTATTCTGTTACAAATTTTTTACAATTCAATATCACAACATAACACAACACTTTTAAAAAGTTCATAGACTTCTTCTGTGTCTTTTTCTTTCACTCTCTCTGTTTTTTCAGTTTCTTCACTTTTACACTTTTTTCCTCTTCTTCCTCTTCTTCTTCCTCACATTTTTCTCGTCTTCTTTTCTTTTCTGTCTTCTCTTTCTGAACGTGTCTGGGTTCTTCTTTTGTCAAGGCTACCTCTGTTGCTTCTTCCTCCTTCTCCTGCTCCTGTTGTTTCTTAGGGCACTCTGAAGACCAATGTCCTTTCTCTTGACAATGATAACAGGTATCTTGACTTTTGTTTCTTTTGACACTGACCTTGCTTCTTTGACGGTCTGGACATTCTGTAGCCCAATGCCCTTTCTTTTGACAGATATAGCAAGTATCTTGACTTTTATCTCGAAAGGAAGGAGAGTAGTCCGTTGACTTGTCTGAAGAAAACTTTCTTATCACACCTCGCAATGCTCTAATCAGAAGTTCGATCTGTGTGGGTTCTTCCATTGTGCTGGTCGGCTTGAGAGCGAAATGAATACTGAGAGGGGAGTCACTAGCCCGTTATATATGCCCTGGTCTGACACAGATATATAGGGTTCATGGTGTTTCACAGGTAGTCATTTGACTTTTTGCCGTCAAGATGAAACGATCGCATCATTTCGAAAAGAAAGAAGAAGAAAGCAAGAGGCAGAAACGTGATTTATCGCCTCGCACAGTAGCTGAAGTCTTGGCACAAATTCATGCCAGCGATTTTGAAGATGAGATGAGTGAGCCAGAATCGAAGCCTAAAGAGTCTACACCAAATCAAAGTCCATTACCACCCGTAAACCCTGAAAAGTACTACCATATTCGGGAGACGGACAAACGCTCTTCAAGAAAATTTAGAACCACAGCCTACACGTACGCAGTGAAATTTAAAGATTTCAAGTCTGACGTACCCATGGAAAAAGCAGAAGGGTTCATCACCGATGTGTGGGATTCTTTGTTAACCACACTAAAACGGCAATGTCGAGCCAAAGAAGACGATCGCTTGAGACTTTCTATTCATCACGACAATTTGAAGTCTCCCGTTTGGATCGAGTTTAGCAGTCCATCAGAATTGTCACCTTCAAAAATCATGGACAAGATTCAACACGTACAACAATCTAACGACAAATTTCACATCACGGACGGAAAAGCGACACTGTACATGACCCACGTGTCTCTTCCCCAAGGGACAGGTAAAAAAAAGTTGATGTTGGTAGACAACTTGCGTAACCTCAAGCGTAGTCGCGTCCAAATTAACAATCCAAAAGACAAGATGTGTTTAGCCCGTGCCATCGTGGTGGGACAAACGTATGCCAACAAGAACGATACGGTAGAATGGAAAAGAGCCTGGAAAGCTATTCAACAATCGGACCGAGCCAAACAACGAAAAGAAGCAGAACTCCTGTTACAGCAAGCGGGGTTAGCTAAAGACACACCCTGTGGCATTCCTGAAATGCAAAAGTTGCAAGACGTCTTGGCTCCACGTTACACCTTGAAAGTTCACCCTCAAGAAGTGCGCGGACCTCTGTTGTTTCGAGGTCACGATTTTAAAGACGGAAAATACATTCACGTCTATCATCACGATGAACATTTTGATGCCATTACCAGTATCACTGCATTCCTGTCATACACTTATTACTGTGAGAAATGTGACTATGGCTATAACAATCGAGAGCAACACAAGCATTGTGGATCGAAATGCTCAGGATGTTTAACTTCTACACCCTGTCTGGACGAAGGACAAGAACGAGTGCATTGCTCTGTTTGTCAGCGCACGTTTGTCAGTCCTGCCTGTTACCAACAACACCTAAAGACGCAAGGTTCACAGCAGAAATGTGCTTGTCAGCTCTTGAGATTGTACCCTACTTGTGGACAAGGCATACGTACCAACAATGCCAAGGCGCACGTCTGTTCAGGAAAGAAGCGATGTCACATTTGTCGCCAAACCGTGGACTTGGAACACCAATGCTACATTCAAAAATACCATTCCAAACATGAAGAAGAAGAAGAGAATGACCAGAAGAAGAAAGGGACTTTCATCTTTTTCGATTTCGAATGCATGCAAGAGACTGGCATTCACATTCCTAATTTCTGCGTGGCTCACCGAGCGTGCGAGAAGTGCATCCAAGAACCTATCTTGACTCATTGCCCTTACTGCAGCAAGATTCCTGGAGGACGTGAAAAAATCTTTCGGGGATCGAACACACTGGCCGATTTTGCCCAATGGATCTTAAACCCTATCGACGAGACGTGGAACCAAGAAGATATCGAACGTTACGGAGATTGTCATCGCCATGCCACGGTGATGACTCACAATTTCTCGGGATACGATGGACAATTTCTGTTGAGATACTATACGGAACAAAGTACCGAACGTCCTAAAGTCACTTTGAACGGAGTCAAAATCATTTCCATGCAAGTGGGACAAGTACAGTTTAAAGATTCAATGAGTTGCTTGGCTATGCCTTTGAGCCGCATGCCTAAAACGTTTGGCATGACAGAAATGGCCAAAGGCTATTTTCCACACTTTTTCAATACCGAAGCCAATCAACACGCCGTTCTACCCCATTTGCCTGAGGCTCACTACTACGACCCCGACAACATGCGTACCGAACAGCGAGAAGCTTTCTACGCATGGTACCAGATTCACGCTTCGGACCCTTTTGACTTTCAAGAAGAAATGTTAAAATATTGTCGTTCCGACGTAGACATTTTACGTCGCTGCTGTGGAAAATTTCGAGAACTGTTCATGTAACACGGAGGGATCGATCCTTTGAAAGAAGCTTGTAGCATTGCCAAAGCGTGTTCCTTAGTGTACCGCCAACGATTCATGCCCGAAAACACCCTAGCTGTCATCAGTCCTCAAACGACCAATTTTGTCAAACGTCAATACTCGGTCAAAGCCCTACGTTGGTTACATTACTTGTGTGTGAAGGAAGACAAATGGATCCAACATGCTCGCAACGGAGGAGGCGAAAAGACCATCGGAAGGTATTCGGTAGACGGCTGGGACTTAGAAAACCCCAAGATTGTGTACGAGTTTAACGGGTGCTTATTTCACGGATGTCCCATCTGCTACCCTCAACGTGACACTAAAAACCAGTTTTTACAACGGACCATGGAAGACTTGTACCAGGCCACTTGTCAGCGATGCTTGAAGTTAGAAGAGCAAGGATACCAAGTAGTGGAAATGTGGGAACACGAGTACGATCAGCGATTGAAAACCGATCCCGAGTTTAAGCGCATCGTGGAAAGTTACAAGCTGGTGGACCCTCTGAACCCGCGGGACAGTTGTACGGAGGACGGACGAATGCCACCTGTTTGCTGTACCAAGTCGACGAGGAGAAAGGAGAAGAAATCAAATACTTGGACGTGTGTTCTCTGTATCCGTACGTGTGCAAATATTGCCACTTTCCCGCAGGGCACCCACAATTGCTGACGGAACACATTGACGTGGACAATATTCGACAATACGAAGGATTGATCAAGTGTAAAGTCTTGCCTCCCACGAACTTGTACCATCCCCGTTTTACCACATCATTGCCAAGGAAAACTGATGTTTCCCTTGTGTCGTACTTGTGCTGAAACGTGCAACCAAGACCACCCTTGTCAGCACACTCAGGAAGAACGAGCCTTGACGGGAACGTGGGTCAGCATGGAATTGTTTAAAGCTCTGGACTTGGGATACCAACTGTTAGAAGTGTACGAAATTTACCACTTTCCCAAGACAGAAAAATACCACAAGGGCGACGATTCTCAAAGAGGCATTTTTGCAGACTACGTGAATGCCTTTTTGAAACTGAAACAAGAAGCTAGCGGATATCCTTCCTGGTGTCACACTCCCGACGACCAAACAAAGTTCAAAGAGAAATACTGGAAGCAGGAAGGCATCACTTTAGGTCACATCGAGAAAAACGAAGGAAGGCGATCGTTTGCCAAAGTGATGTTGAATTGTTTGTGGGGCAAAATGGCACAACGACCGTGTTTACCCAAGACGGAGTATTTGACAGAACCTTTCCGATACTTGCAGATGATTCACGACAAACCCAAATACATGAAACACGTGGACGTCGTTCGTGAGGACTTGCTCTTAATCAATTACGAAGAAGAACTGGACTTTGTAGAAGCCGACGAATTTGGAAATGTCATCATTGCGGCCTACGTGACAGCGCATGCTCGCTTAAAACTGTACGAAGCTTTAGAACTATTAGGAGATCGTGTGCTGTATTTTGACACGGACAGTTGCATCTACATTGATCGCCTGGGTCAACCTTACCCTGTCATCGAAGGAGACCGTTTAGGAGCCTGGACGGACGAGCATCCCGACCACAAGATTCTCAGTTTTGCAAGTGGCGGTCCAAAAAATTACGGCTACGAATACCGGAACAATCAAGGAGATGTGCACACGGAGTGTAAAGTGAAAGGATTGACTCTTAATTATCGCACCAGTCGAGTGGTGAACTTTAGCATATTGAAAGAAGCCTTGCAGTCTGGACAGGATCGAAACTTTAAAGTGACCACCCACGAACCGCACAAGATTGTACGTTTACCCACACACCAAATCGTCAGTCGACCCTTGGAAAAGTTTATCAAATCGTGTACCAGAAGCGAGTTCGGCTTCCCAACCACTTCACTTTACCGTACGGTCATGTCGATATTGGTCAGCATATAAAAAGGGACAACGTTCAAGGTCGATAGTTCATTGTGACTACCATTGCTAAGCGAGAAAGATGAATCCATTCACACAGCAAGTATCCAGTAAGAGTACACTCAAGTACGATGCTGTGCCTTGCGATGATAGGGATGCCATACGCTATGACCTTAGTGATTCAGTACCACATCATCATGGGAACTTTGCTATAACTACTACTTCTACTACCATGCCTACCATGGAAAGTGATGCTGTACGTGTCAAACCTGACGGATGTGAAAGCGATGCCACTCGTTATCGCACACCTTTTCACTTTACTGGTTTTCATGGTGGATGGCCACCTCCACAGGAAACCAAGCTACTACCACCCTACGGATGTCATGTAAAACTGAGCAAACTCCTAAGGATTTCACCGTACCCTCATCGAAATGAACCTGTGAAAGACGAATATTCGTTCCCTGTGCGTTTGCCAGAATACTGTGATTTTGAAAGTCGATTGCAAACCTTCCAAGGAAAATGGCCAAAATATCTAGGAGGACCTACCCCCGAAGAATTAGCCAGAGCTGGATTTATCTACTTGGGCGAAGGAGATAAGTCAAGTGCTTCAGTTGCGGTGTCTCACTTCACGAATGGGAGAAGAAAGATTGCGCTTACCTGGAACATGCTCGATGGTCTCCAGAGTGTCACTACCTGCCTTTAGTGGGACCTCGTCATTGAAGTGACCCTACCATGTTGTGTAAAAAGCTAGCTACGGAGTTAGGAGTCCAACGTTGGACAATCCCTAGCCAAGTATTTAAACCCGATGTAAAAAATAATCTTCAAAGATTACCAAACGAATTGCAAGAGAAGATCTACAAGGACATATGGCAGGGACTTGCCAGAGTCGAATCTCAATTAGTGACTGTAGAACATTTGTGTCGAGAAATTCATAAGAGGAAATTGACCAAAGTCAACAAACAAGTCCGATTTATCTGGATCAAGTGTGCGTTCGTTCTACTATTTCGCTTTAGACCATTTACATTTGAAGATTTTATTGACATTCTTGACCGTCTCCTGGAATGGCAGTGGTCAGAAATTACCCACTACGTTCATTACTTTCGCTCTAGGAGAAGTGTTTGACTGACAGGGTTATGGATACTTTACAAGAGAACATTCGTGCTTTGCCTGTGGAATTGAGAGAATGCATTTACCGTGAGTTCGTCAAAATACAAGTGAAAAGAAAAGAATCATTGCATCCGTTACGTCACCGATGTTGGAACCACTGGTACCTAAATGCTATAAGAGGATTGATTCTGATGAAAGTGTTCCCGTGGTCAGACATTGATCAACTACTCGTGAGCAAGAAGAATTGTGTTGCTGATAGTGATTATTTTTACTACCAGGTACACTTACTGCATCGAATTCCAGAAGAAGAGTTAGAGGGTTACCAAAATCTTGTACACAATGTAAACTTAGTTGAAGAGGAAGCTTCTGAACGACGTGTGATGTGCAAGTTAGTGACTAAATATTTTGAATACGCCGACGGAATACGACCACTTCTGTGCAAAAAGTACACTTATAGCAGCCGAAAAAAGAGGGTATAAAAACGTTCTACCATGCCACGACCTTTATCATTCGTGATACAACAGATTCCGTGGGAGGAAATCAATGACAGTATTCAAACGGTAGAGGATTACCAACACCTATTACGAGAACTGTCTCCATTGAATTGGGGTCGACGTGTAGTGTGTGTCTTAGTGACTTGCTTTCTGGGATTTCGTTTACCAGCTGATTCTTTGTGGACTCTTTACGAACAGTACCTACTACTCCAAAACAAAACATGAAAGTGATCCCTTTAAATGTCCACGAGAGACTCATTCTGCTCAAAGCTTTGCGCTTTCATTTGGATACTTCTCAACCTCTACGGAAAAACAAGATTCGTCAACTTTTAGGCACTGAAGATGTGTACGACGACGTGTGTGTAGCTTGTGACTTACACCCTCACTGGACAGATGTACGTGACTGGAAAAGTTGGGGGTTTGAGACTTGGGCTAAAGAAGTGGCACACTATGCCCAAGATTTGTCATCCTAAAACATTAAAACGTACCGTGAAAAAAGTCACTTTTAAACCTGTGTTAGTGTCCATACCAGAAGAACAGTCTGTCACCGAGGAAAACCCCTCTCTTCAAGACAGGACTGTCATTGACATTCCTGAAAGACCATTTCGGGAGGACCCTTGTGTGACTGAACCAAGGAATGTACAGACTCTCAGAACATTACACACTACTCCTACGATTTCACCTCTTGATCACAAAAATGTTGTACAGAGACTTGTTTATATTCCACTATGGTCGTTTTGTTGTGTTTTTTATTCCTGTACTTAACCATATGGCTTTTATGTATTTTTGTCTTTCGTGTTGTTCACTAATAAAGATGACAATAAACGTGTCCTGAAAAAGTATAAAAACTCTTGTCTTGTTTGTCTTCGTGTCACGAGTGACATTTTATTACACTACTACTACTATGGCTACCTCTACTGTCTCTGCTCCCTCTTCCTCCACTGTCAAAGTCATTGACGAACACGTAGATCGGACTAGTTGGGAGGCCTTGTATCTTCGCCATCCCTTTAACATGCTTATTGCTGGACCTAGCGGTTCAGGCAAAACCGAATTTGTCAAACGTTTGATCGAACATAAGCATCATTTGATCGATCGTCCTCCTCAACGAATCGTGTGGTGCTATAAAGAGTGGCAATCGGCGTACAGCCTTCTGCGAGAAAGTCAAGGCGATTCCATCGTCTTTGTGGAAGGCATTCCTGTCGAAGACGACGGAATCGTGTCTGATCCTAGTCAAACTCATTTGGTTATTTTTGACGACATGTTAGGAGAAGACGAAGAAGAAATTAAACTCTGGTTTACGCGCAAAGGGCATCATCGTAATGCCAGTGTCATTTACATTACCCAAAATTTGTTTCAACAAAGTAAAGCCCATCATACCATCAGTCTCAATGCTCATTACTTGGTGTTGTTTAAAAGCCCTAGAGATAAATCGCAAGTACAAGTCTTAGCCAAACAGTTAGGAACACCTTGGCTGATTCATGCGTACGACGATGCCACTCAACCCCCACACGCTTATTTACTCGTGGATTTAAAATCCACTACTCCCGATTATTTGCGATTTCGTACCCATCTGTTTCACCCCTGGTGCCAAGACGGAGGACCTATCGTGTACACGTCTCCGTCGTCGACTTAATCACCCCAAAAAGTCTATAAAAACCTCGGTCACTTGGACTCTGTCTCACACATTGTCAACATGACGTCCCTTCAGTCTCATCTTCCCATTAAATTGATTCGTGCCTTGTACGGCATCAGTCGCGAAAAAAATCCACAAATACGTGCTCGTGTCTTAGAAGCTAGTCTCAAGGAAGTCTTACGATGGTTTACGGTGACAGCACGTCAATTACTGCAAGGCATCATTCAGATTCCACATCAAACAGACGTTTTTTTGAGAGAAACAAAGCGGCCTTGACGCAACTAGCCGATCCTCGCATTGACACTCAAACCAAAAAGCAAATCATTTTGAAACCTGGAGGAAGTGGATCTTTAGGAGGTGTCATCATTCGTTCCCTCTTAAAATGGGATCCTAATGCTCCCAAAGTTGTCCCCAAGAAAAAAGCCACACCCAAACATACCCAGAAGAAAAAGAAAAAGAGCAAGGGTGTCAAGACCAGGTCACAGCCTCAGAAAAAGAAAAAGAAAAGCCCACAGAAAACAGCTTTTACTCGCAAGAGAGTGTCTCCAACAACTTCTCCTCCAGCAGTGACACCCTCTTCCTCTTTAGCGGCAGTAGCCGCGGCTCACAAAGTACCTGCCCCCAAAGTCAAAGTCCAAGAGAGAACGGGTGTGTTACAGAGTTTACTGGATTTGTCCAAGCAAGAACTGTCTCGATTTAGTCCGTTGCGAACTCCTCCACGGCGTGTGTTGCCTGTCATCAAGTTGATACGACGTAAAGACAATCAGTGGCGACGCATTCCAGTATAAAATGACCTGAGGCAAACCATACGGATCAGTATTTTTTTGTGCTACTGCACGTCCAAAGATGTTCCCTCCAAGAAGTGTACACCGTTACCATCGTCGTTCTTCTTCTTCGGTCCAAAAAGGAAAAGGAAAACGAAAAAGACAGTCACGTCATCCTAAGAAGCGCTTAGTCAAACATCGGCGACACTCTCTGAAAAGACACACTCGTCCAAAGAAAAGGAGAAGCCACCAAAAGGGAGGTTTCTTTGGCCCTTTCCTTGAATTCGATAAGATAGGTGACAAGTTTGTCACAAGGGTAAAGGACAGGCTCCAAAAAAAATAAGATAAAAAGACACATGTGAAACCATGGACTTTAGTGTATGTTGTGGATCAAAAGATGTCCCCTCATCGTCGTTCTTCTGTCCAGAAAGAGAAAAGAAAAAGACAGTCTCGTCATGCGAAAAAAACGCTTAGTCAAACATCGACGTCACCCCAGAAAAGGCACACTCGTCCAAAGAAAAAGAGGAGTCACCAAAGAGGAGGATTCTTTGGTGATTTTGGAAAACACATCGTCACCTTTATGACAAAGCGATAGTCCCCAAAAGGATAAAAGGCTGTGTGACAAGTCATCGACGTTAGTGTATTTTTGGTGTGTGTTCCGGAGTCAACAAACAAACAAAGATGTCACCCCACAAAAGACATTCCTCTTCTACCCCCAAAGGAAAGAAAAGGAAAGGACTGCCTCCTCGTTTGGTCAAACATTGGGACATGTTGTCTGTCCTGTCCAAAGCTCCTTCACCCATGCGAAAAAAAACTCATTCAAACGGCCTCCAAAGATGTCATCGATACGGTGAGCGAATGTTGTCTGAACGTCTTGAAAGGCACAATACCTTTGACTAAACATCAGAAAAATTGCTTAGCCAAACATCGACACGTTCTTCGCCAAATGGTCCAAAAGAAAATACCCATTGGTCAAAAGAAAAAGATGTTGGTGCAACGTGGAGGATTTTTACCCCTGTTAGGACTTATTACCAATGTAGCGAAACCTATACTGAGTGCCATGGGACATATTATACCTGCCATAATTCCAAAATAAAAGACCAAGAAGATAAAAGGGACCTCTGAAATCAAAAAGATCTCAGACGTGATCCTTGAAATCTGATGGAAGGACGAAAACTAGCTTTAGTCCCTTACAAACGATGGATGGAATACCATCGTTGGCAAGAACAACGAACCCCACATTTACCTCCCAATCCTCATTTGACCGAGATGTCCCAGATACAACACGAACTGCAATCGTTGATGGATCGCAGCGATTTGTCAGAAACGGAAAAATCGCAACGGTACGGTCAATTATTGCAGCGACTGCAACTCTTTCACCAGAAAGCTTTAGACGAAACAGCTCCACCCACTCTGAAAGATTTTAAGGCCTTGATGAAAAGTCCATCACCACCACCACCACCACCACTACCACCACCACCAGCGGTCAAGACAGACACAACCCCACGAAGGCCTGAGGAAGAAGAGGTACGAGAAGTTTTTCAAACACCGTCAGCAGCTCCCATTCCTAGTAAGATTGCAGCGTCCTTGTTGACCCCTTCCCCTACACCGCAACGAGAAGAACTTAAAGCTTGGGTTTAAAAGATGATGTCTACTCCACCTTCGACAGAGGTGAAAAAGAAAGAAGGGAAACCAGAAGTGAAAAAAGAAAAGAAGACCAAAGCCATTCCATTACCACCACCACCACCACCACTACCTTCCACTTCTACGCCCGTGGCACATCGGACACGTAAGACCGTTTCCAAACCACCCCCTCCTTCCATTCAGACTAGCATTCGTGAAAATTGGATCACTTATTAAAACATGGAGAAGGTGTTAACCAGCATTTACTACGATCCAGCTCATCCTGCAGGTTACGGAGGAGTTCAGAAATTGTATCGTGCTGCCAAAACTCGACTGAAAAGTATCCGTTTACCTCAGGTGCAACGCTGGTTACAAGAACAAGCCACGTACACCTTACACAAACCCATTCGACGAAAATTTTCCAGAAGTCGCACCCAAGTGGAGGGTATCGATCACCAATGGCAAACCGATTTAGCCGATGTCTCTCATTTAGCCACCTACAATCGTGGCTACAAATATTTGTTTTGTGTCATCGACGTCTTTTCCAAATTTGCTTGGGTCGTACCATTGACTTCCAAATCGAGCAGTGAGTTAGTGCGAGCCCTCAAACTGGTGTTGAAACAAAGTGGTCGTCACCCTCTTCGATGGCAAACGGACAAAGGCACCGAATTTCTAAACCAAGCTTTCCAAAAAGAATTGAAGAAACGTGACATTCATTTTTTCACCACCGAGAATCCCGAAACCAAAGCCAGCATCGTGGAACGTTTTCAACGTACCTTGAAAGAACGCATGTGGAAATATTTTACGCATCAACACACTCTCAAGTACATTGACGTCTTGCCACACCTCGTTCAATCGTACAACCAATCTTACCATCGGAGCATTGGACGTGCCCCCAAGAAGTGACTCCCGAGAACGAAGTGACCGTCTTCGAGCGCCTGTTTGGACCGTCCACGACAGTGCCTGTCCCCAAGAAAGGTGGAGTGTTGGCCACGGGAGATTGGGTACGCATTGGCAAAACCAAACGCACTTTCGACAAAGGTTACTTACCCAATTGGACCACCGAATTGTTTCGTGTCACTGAACGTGTGCGTGGTCGTTATCCTCCCGTCTATAAATTAGAAGACATGAACGGGGAAGTGTTAAAAGGAACGTTTTACTTACCCGAGTTACAACGTGTGACCAAAAAAGAAGACGACGTGTACGAGATCGAAAGCATTCTCGATCGAAGAACTCGTAAAGTAGGAAAGAAACGTGTCAAAGAAGTCAAAGTACGTTGGAAAGGATATCCTCCCAGTTTTGACTCTTGGATCGACGCTTCGCAACTCATCGACTATAAAAAGAAGTGACCATCATGCCCTTCAACACAGTCTCAGCTACTGCAGTGACCACTCCTTCCCCCAGTTCGTCTCTGCAAGATCTACAAAACAACCCTTGTGGGTGTGGTGTGGAGAACGTGTGCCTAAAACTCAAATCGTCTTTTTCTGCCAAATCTTTGTGGTGTATTGTGTCATCGGTGCTGCAATTGCCAATCTGAGTTTGCAACAAGGAGATAAACAATTGTGGACCATTTTACTCAGCAGTTGCATTGGTTACCTTCTTCCCAATCCGTCTCTGAAATATTCCTCTAACGGAAACAACAACAACGGGAGCCTTGTGTCCAACGTCAGTTCCAACAGTCACCCTAACCATCCTCTTTTAGACACTCCTCTCACTTCCAGTGACTCCTCGGATACTAGAACTGTGGAATTATGAACAACCAATTTTACTTAACGTTACCCAGTGACAGTTCCATGGAGGTGTTTCCCAATAACACTTTGTGCTGTTTCTCGGCCAAATTACCTCAGGCCATCCGATTGGATCACGAAGCCCGTTGGGAAGTGGCTTTGGTAGAAATTATTCACCCTACACAAATCAAAAACATCGTCGAAAATCAAAACACTTTGACGATAGAAGTTTGGGACGATCAAGTGCAACAAGTCATGGATGAACGCGCTAGTACTGGTGGTGTAGCTGACTTTATCAAAACACCAAACCCCATAACTAAACGAACCACTTATCTGTTGAAAATTCCTGCAGGTTATTATTTTAGTGGTCAACATTTGGTGAACACCATAGCTGAGAGGTTCAATTTCATGTTTAGTAAAGCTTTGGAGAAAGCCAAAAAAAGTGTCACAATCGAGTACCACAAAATATCTCGTCGCCTACTGATGAAATTTTCTGAGGACAAAGTATTGGCCATTACATTTTGTCCTGAATTGTATGACATTTTGGGTGGAGACCCTAAGTTAATCAAGATTGCAAACGAAATACCAGCCGTGACCAGTAACGTGGATTTTGCGAAATATTTTCGATTCCCTGTAGAAATGAACCTAGGACTGAATTTGATTTTTGTGTACTCCGATGTGGTGGAGTACAACGTAGTGGGACACACCTCCGTACCGTTACTGCGTGTCATTCCTTTCAAAGTGGATTCTGCCACGAAGGCTGACGAGGAAGGTGGAAACACCTATCACGTTCACCGTGAATTTGTAAATCCTCACTATTTGTCCGTCAGTAAGCCGTATTTCGACACTGTCAACATTACTATAAAAGGAGATCTGGGGCAAAATATTCCATTCACCAAAGGGAAAGTCACAGTGAAACTCCATTTTCGAAAACGATTACTCTAACTTTTTGTCAGTCATGTATCCTGTGTACCAAGGAGTTGCTCGACAGCGAGGACATGGTTTAGGTGATATGCTCAAATCGGCCTTTCGTACAGTGGTTCCCATTTTGAAACCGATGGTGACACGAGGATTGCACGCCTTAAAAGATGCCGCGTTGACGCAAGGTAAAGAATTTCTCCAAAATGTCATCATTGACAAACAAAGCCCCAAAGAAGCTTTCTTGAGAGCAGGCAAAAATGTTTTGCTTCAAACGGGCAAAGACCTTTTGGGTCGGCGAGAAACTCCTATAAATGCCCTGGGCAATGCTGAGTTAGGCATTCCTGCTTCCCTGAGGCCACAGCAAGGACAAGGCAGAAAAAGACGACGAAAACACCCTTTCAGAGGACTTCACGCCCCTAGAGCTAGAAAGACAAAGAAAAGAAAAACCGTCCGAGAGTTAGACGTTTTTGATTATTAAAAAAAAGGAAAATGATGCACCGAGAGTCTTGTGCTTGTTCCAAGTCGGAACTGGATCTGTTTGCCATGCCACCCACCATGATGACGATGCAAGAATCCCAATGGGTCGAATTTCATCCCGTCTCCTCTTTGGTGGATTCCGCTCCCATCGAGTTTGAAATCAAAGGACAGCCCGAAGATTACATCGATCTGAATAATAGTTACTTGTATCTAAAGCTGAAAGTGATCAAAACCGACAACACCAATCCGGGAGCCGATGCCGCAGTAGCTCCCGTCAACAATTTCATGCATTCCTTGTTCAGCGAAGTGGATTTGTACTTGAATAACAAACTGATCAGCAGTAGCACGGATACTTACCCTTACCGAGCGTACCTAGAAAATCTCTTGACGTACGGAAAAGAGGTCCAAGAACACTCATCTGGATGCTTGCGTGGTATGGAAACCTGACACTGCAGGTGAGAACACGTTTAACGACAGAGCCCTGACAGCCGATGACGATCCTCACAATGTGGGTTTTAACGATCGTCGAAGGAAAATCCTGCAAGGTCGTAGTTTAGAACTGATGGATCGTTTGCATTTGGACATGTGGTTGCAAGAGAAGTATTTGCTGAACGGAGTGGATATTCGCCTGAGACTCAATCGCAGCAGTGTCGCTTTCCATTTGATGGCTCAAGCCAACGAGTACAAAACCATCATCCAAGAAGCCAGACTTTACGTGCGACGTGTAGAAGTGTTACCTAAAGCGGGAAACGACATCAGTCAAACATTGAGCAGATCGACCGCCAAATATCCGATACGACGTGTCGAAGTGAAAACATTCACCATTGCTGCTGGACTCCGATCCAAGATCGAAGATCATCTGTTCCAAGGACAGTTACCCAAACGTTTAATCGTTGGTATCGTCAGTAATGCAGCCTTCAACGGAGCCCACGATCAAAATCCTTTCCAGTTTAAGCACTACAGAGTGTCCAAAATTGAAGTCAGTCGCGATGGCAAGACTTTGTGTACCAGACCCTTCGAACCTAACTTTGCCCAGAAGAATTACTTGAGATCGTACTTGTCCCTGTACGAAGCTACGGGGCAACTAGGAACCAACACCAGTCACGGTATTTCGTACGAAGATTATGTCGGAGGTTACACTTTGTGGGCCTTTGATTTCACTCCAGACCAAGGCAGCGACGAGGGACATTTCCACCCTATAAAATCCGGTCAACTGCGTGTGGAACTTCAGTTTGCAGAAGCTCTCACTGAGACGGTCAACGTCATCCTGTATGCTGAATTCGATAATACCATAGAAATCAACAGTTTGAGAGAAGTCATTCTAGACTATTAGACACAATGGAAGACTCCTATCCCTCTTTAAACAGTGGAGAATCTTTGGACATGGAATGGGAGGATAGCGTGAAAACAGAACCCCAAGACGAAGTCAAAGAGGACGAGGTAGTCGTCAAGTCCAGATGGCCAGAACAAGAACAACATTTAGTGTCCTGTTTTGCTAAACACCTAGCGGATACCATTACGGAATTGTCCAAGAAATATTGTTACGGATGTCAAAACGATCATCCCAGTCAAATTCAACACGATAAATGTATGATGATGAGTCAAGAAGAAAAATTGGACGAGTATCTGGACGACGCTTGGAGTCTCATCTCAGAAGAAACCGTGTTGCATGAGTGGTATAAAGGCTTGCGTGATCATTCCTGTCCTCCATTGACTACTCTAGAGATCTATCGCATCGAAGCTCTCTTAGCCCAGAGTGCGGAGACAAGGCAAAGAAACGGATACTTGACAGATCGTTTCAAACAAAAAGTCAGAATTGAATTGATGACTTATCATTACCTGTGAAAAAAAACAAAAACAACACAACAGAAACATGGATACCTGGGAACTTTATTACCTTTTGAACAATAGTTCGTATACTGCTTCTTGGAATCCTGTCGTGTGCGCTAAAGATGAACTACCTCATCGCAAACCTCAAGACCATCAAGCTTATGTCATCAACACGGACGAAAGTCATCTTCCAGGCACTCACTGGGTTGCCGTCTACTTCCCTCAAGAGAATTGTGTGGAATATTTTGATTCGTATGGATTACCCCCTTTGGAAGACGATATCATTGACTTTATGAGAAGAAATGCCCAGACGACACGATACAATAATGTGAAATTACAAGGCACAGATTCCATGGTGTGTGGACAATATTGTGTATATTTTCTTCATCAACGCAGTCTTGGATATCCTTTAGAACATTTAGTGACTTATTTTGATCGTCACTCTTCTAGAAACGATGAGAAAATAGATCGATGGTTTTGTGACCATTATAGTTATCTTTTGTCTTTAGCTAGGAAACGTAGTGTACATCAATGGCCTCATGACTTCCATCAATGGAAATCTCACATGATTTCACAACGTTGTCAACCTTGTCAAAAATAATTTGTTTGATGTTACTTGTTACTTGTGACTTATGACTTGTTACTTGTTACTTGAATAAAAAATGTTGTGTTTTGAAAAATGTGTCTGTCGTTTGTTTTCAAAAAAAACACTGTGAATATATGCTCTTTGACTTCTTTCTATCCCTCATCATGACATTCGCTATCATAGCGTTCCGACACTAAAACCAAGTAGGGATGTTTTCTATCGCGTCCGCGTTTGAACCATATAAAGCGGGTGGGTCTCCAGTCTGACCATTCACTGTTGACTCGTCAACCTACGAAGATGCCTTCCAGACTAGCCCAGCTGAACGAAGCTTACGTCAATTTACATCGTGTCAGGCTAAACCTGATACCGAAGCCTGAAGAAATAGAGAATGTTAGGATGCTCTCCACAGTCCAAGGTCTGATAGAAGAGATGTTTAGAGAGGAAATTAAACAAGAACAAGAAGAATGGACTGAGAAATACAGACTTCAGAAGAAGCAGAGAGAAGAAGAAGAACAACAACAACAACAGCAGCAGCAGCAGCAGCAGCAGCAAGAACCAGGTTTTGTGGACTGTCGAGTAGACACCAAAGAATTCTCTTTCTCTTTTCGCAGAAGCAGACCGTATCCAATAGGAAAGCCTACTGCCAGACGGGGACGCAATCTTAGACAGTAAAAAAGATTGCCATTACTTCCGTGAACACAAAAAAAACAGCCCGTTTCAGGGCTACCCAATACTCTCGAAAAGACATACTCATTCAATTTGCCAAAATTTGTCATTAGAAAATAGAAGTGTGTCTATAAGCACTTTGTTTCTTTTGTCAGTAAAACAAAATATTTGTGTGTTTGTATGTTTAAAAAAAATAGAAGTGTGCCTATAAGCACTTCGTTTCTCTGTCTTGTCCAATCGTGTCTGTCTGTGTTTGTAAGTAAAAAGTAAAAAAGTCAACGTGAGTGCTTCTTTTAAGTCCGCGTGTTAGATGTGATGGTAAATTTGAGTGCTAGGGAATGTTTACTTTCACGTCCGTGCATCAAGTATATAAATTGGTGCGATCGTCAGTCTGGTTACCCACGTTGACGTAGCAGCTGCAACAAAATGAGTAGACTAACAAAACTACTAGAACTCCAGATGCACCTGGAGCATGCCAGGCGTCTCCTGGAGGAGCTGGCTATGGAGGCGGCACAGGAGGAAGCCAGGTTAAAAGAAGAAGAGAGCAAAAAGAAGAAGGAAGAAGAGAAAGAAAAGAAAAGAGGGATCCTGCCTCACCTCTTCATGAGACCTCAGTGTGAAGTCAAACCTGAGGTGAGGACACCTGCACAACCACATCCACAACCACAACCACAACCACAGCCACAGCCACAACCTGTACCAAGAGTCGCTGTCCTCCAGACAGAAAACTGGGAGGAGGAATTGGAAAGACAGAGGCAAGAGTGGGAGCCTCGGCGTCAGCATCCCAGGGTGTTGAATAGAAGAAGAAGGGAACAAGTGTTCACTATCCCTCAAACTGAGGAGTGGGATAGTGAAGCCAATCAACCTCCCTCAGCGCTCCCAACCACACGCATCAATTGGGAGCAGGACTGGAGCCGGCGATGCGTGTGTGGTGCCCGCCCTGGGAGATTTCATCATTAACCAGGTGCATTTGCAGTTCTAAAAAAACAGCCCTTTTCAGGGCTAACCAGATCTCTAGAAAAGAGAACCTATTCAATTTGCCAATTCGTGTGAATGTAGTGTAGTGTGACTATAAACACTCACTCTTTTATGTGTGTGTGTGTGTGTGTGTGTGTGTGTGTGTGTGTGTGTGTGTGTGTTTGCATGCGCGTTCGTTGGTGTGAATAGTATATGGGTGTGTGTTTTTCTTCTCTTCCTTCGTTGGTGTGATAGTATAATGTGTGTTTTATGCTTGCTCGTTCGTTGGTGAGGATAGTATATAATATGTTTTTTTCTCATCCCGATTGTGTGAATGGTATGTTTGTGTGTTTTATGCTTGCTCGTTCGTTGGTGAGGATAGTATATTGTGTGTTTTATGCTTGCTCGTTCGTTGGTGAGGATAGTATATTGTGTGTTTTATGCTTGCTCGTTCGTTGGTGAGGATGGTATATTGTGTGTTTTATGCTTGCTCGTTCGTTGGTGAGGATAGTATATTGTGTGTGTGTTTTATGCTTGCTCGTTCGTTGGTGAGGATAGTATATTGTGTGTGTGTTTTATGCTTGCTCGTTCGTTGGTGAGGATAGTATAATGGATGTTGTGTGTGTTTTATGCTTGCTCGTTCGTTGGTGTGGATAGTATATTGTGTGTTTTATGCTTGCTCGTTCGTTGGTGAGGATAGTATATTGTGTGTTTTATGTTCCTCGTTCGTTGGTGAGGATAGTATATCATATGTGAAGTGAGTGTAAGGCATGTTTTCCTTCACGTCCGTGCTTGAAGTATATAGAAGTATAGCGTTCGTCATTCGCACCATTCAACATAGAATACAAGATGGATCTTTTTAACAAGTTGGCAGACAGTTGGTGGTGGATGATAGATGGAGTCCATGTGGTGGAAAGACTTCAAATGGAGTGGAGGTTTGAAGTCAGCCTAGACTTTATGACAAGTATGAAAGTAGCAAGTTATGAACTACAAGGCATAATAGTGGAGGAAGCGGATAAGTTGAGAGGCTTCAACTATCCAAAATATGTCAGAGTAGGCACATTGAAGCAGACCCTTGATGTTGTCAGCAAAATAAGGTGTTTTTTGGAAGACACATTCATTTTAACAGAATGCTCTTTTGTAGAAAAAGGCTTAGAAAATGTAAAGAAAGCGGAAGACCTGATGAAAAAGGTATTGGAAGAAGAAGTAAAGAAGATCAAGGAGACGTGGGCAAAAGAGAGGAAGGAAAAGGAAAACAAAAAGAAGAAAGAAGAGTTTGACAGACTTAACAACAATTGGATAAAAGTGCAATAGAAATTTAGAGCTATGGGTCATCCTGACTGGATGCCAGAGAAAGAAAAGAAGAAAGGAATTATTCAAAAAGTCAGGAACTGGTGGAAGAACTGGAGAAGATAAAAGAAGAAGAAGAAGAACCCAAAGGCCCTTTTCAGGGCCACTTCCAATGCCTCGAAAAGATCTTAATTTTCATTTGGTCTCCACCCTAAACGAATATATATAAAACCCTTCCTCTACTAAATAACACGAACGCTCTTGATTCGTGTTTGTCTATAGCCCTCTCTCAGGTAGCCTGACGTCACAGTACTTCTCTTTTTGCTACATTGTTACCAGTGTGACGTCATGCCACCTGTCTCTTATCGCTCTACAAACCCACAGTCTACTAGTAGCCGCTCTACAAAATTTCCATTGACGCTATACAGGCCCAGGGTGTGCTAGTCCCTCTACCCAATTTTCCATTGACGCTATACAGGCCCAGGGTGAGATTTTATTTCTTGACGCTATACAGGCCCGGGGGGGGGGGGGTCTGTAATGCTAATTCCCATTGACGCTACGGTAACCCCATATACTACTTGCATGGTCAGATTAACTCAAAAAGTTAAATTCACCAGTATCATCGGAAAGACTTGCAAATAACTATATATTTATTGTACAATTTGCTGAAAGCATACAGTATGAATTAAAATTTTCTGTCGTAAAACTGATACATTATTATTTTGTGGGTCTGTACATTTCCGTAGCTGCTCCTTGCATTGGTCTAGGAGTAAAAGATAATCAGCTTTTAAATGTACTTGAACAGTAGAGTTCTCCCTCCCTCCCTCTCTCTCTCTCTCTCTCTCTCTCTCTCTCTCTCTCTCTCTCTCTCTCTCTGCGTGGCCTCTATGGTCAGATGATTTGCGTACACTATATGGTGAAGACATTTTTTAAAATATAATGTAGAGAACGCTACACATCAGTCCTAATGACATTAACATCAAAAGCCAGTGTCAGATTACTGGCAATAAACCCGCAAAAACACTAATAAAGATTTTTAACGGATGATTCAGTACAGGCTAAGAGCCGATAGCTATATTGCCTTATATCTTAATTAAATCATCGAAGTTTCGCTTACAAATATCGTTTGTTTTCATTATTTATAAAGTATTTAGAAAATATAAAATACGAATAAAGCTACGCCTAACTGAAACTGTACAGTGCTATTCTTCAGACCGATCTTTCTCCTTTTTCTCTTCTTTTTTTTATTTTTTATTAACGAATCATCCGTAAATCAGTCTATACTCGCGTTTAAGTATAATCCAGCTGCAACCTGCATGCTTCAAGCTAGAAATTATGTCCTTCCTCCGCAACACTTAATTATGCAGACAACTCCCAATGAAAAAAAAGATGTTTGATGGGAATTTTTGTCTCTCTTCCCACCCACCCCACACCCCCTGCACTTACGGAGGATGCTTGGGCAGTAGCTACGCCACTGGGAAGGGGGGGGGGGGGGTCGGGGCTACAATATTTTAGCCACTGTATGACAGTATATAGGAACCAATACATGACAGTTAAAAAATGCCATCAGAGAAATAGTTGTCGATTAGCAACTCACGAAGCACACCCAACGGCCATGAACAAAATGCAAACATACATACATGTATAGATACATACGTATGTATGTACGTACGTGCGTGCGTACGCGCATGCATGCCGTATAGCAAACACTTATCATGAATTCTCCAAGCTCTAAAACTATTACCCCTACGAGTAATTCGATGATAAGTTCTTACACTACTATCACTGAAATTTTTTTTTTTTTTTAAATTATTTTGATGAACATCTGATATGTTGTGTTAGAAGGCGGTGATGCGAAGAACTACTTTTCTAATAATTTCCTGATTATCATTGTTCAATCTATTGACACACTGAGGATATCTACTTCTTTGAGTAGAAATAAGGAAATTTTTCATGAGTGAAGTGGAAACACTTGTATTATCAGGAGTGGCAAAGCCACAGGTAACAATGCAAAATCTATCCACTTACATGTAATATTTCCTTATATCTACTAAAACAAAGGTAGGTGTGTGTGTGTGTGTGTGTGTGTGTGTGTGTGTGTGTGGATTTATTACTCCTTTCTGTGTCAGTATGATTACGTGATTAACGGCTGCATTGCTGCCACATCGATTAAAAAAAGTTTCGAAATTTTACTACAATTTTAGCACTTTTGCAAACTTAGATTGTAAAAAAAAAAAATGTTTCATTTTGTGTATTTTTGTCAAATAAAATGAAGAACTTTTTTCGTAAACACAGTTCTTGCGTGGGTTGATACAGTCAACATTGCTGGTGTGGGGTTAGCAGTAGAAACGTCACAGAATGCTCCAACTGACTTCATTAAACAAAAGATTTTGATAATTTATTTCGGTATTCAGAGGTGACTTTTGTGTTGGCAAGCGTGCAGTCTATTTCGATAAAAGACGCTGGATTCAAATTTCGGTTCGTATTTGATACTAATCAATGCTTGATGTCTCCATCGTTTTCAGACATGATTATGATTGTGATCGCTACTTAAACAATTTTATCACAATATGCAATGAAGAGGTTTTCTTAAAAGTGTTCATCGTTTGTCATTGAGTGTAACGTGTATTCGATACTGTATGGATGACACAAAATATCAAATAGCAATAGGTCATGTAAGTGAAGCCACTGACAGTCTTGTACGATTCATGCGGAAAACAAACTATACAAAGTTAATATTTGAAGCTTACCTTTTGCTGTTTGGTGTTTATCTTAGTTTATTCATTTTTGATGGAACCTTTTCATTGATTACAAGAATTACACTTTTTCTATAGGGTCAACAGTTTTGACATTTTAAGATTCATCCTGTAGAGAGAGAGCAAAGAAAAGAAGGAAGAGGAGATTATTGCCCCTTATACTTAAATTAACACCCCACCACCACCCACCCCCAAAAATATAACCACCCTTTTGGACAGGCTTGTCACGTACCGATTAAAAAAAAATCCATTTCAGATATGGATTGATAGAATCTCAGCTTAGATCGCACATATATAATTTTAGGCAAAATTTATATTGTGGGTGTTTGGAGAACCCATAATCGGGGAAGCCAAGAAGGGCATCAAGTCTATCGCTAGTCAGTGGTTGGGTCTCCTGTGCCATCTGGTCTTGCCGGCCGTCGCAATCCCAGGTCGCTGTGAATGACCCCTCCCGTCAAAGAATAGCCTAGTTCGCACTGGCCCCAGCTACAGCTATTACGGGCGTTCCTTAAGGCGGAACATCAGCACATGTGGAATACAACGTTACAAACGGGCAAGTGGCATGGGAAGCGACCGCAAAACAGATGGCCGTCTTGGCTGCCTACTTTGTCTTGGGTTCTGGCCTGTGTCGCAAGCGTTTTTAGAGGCGGTACACCCGCACCGTCCTTTGGACGCGCAGCAACGGCAGCTTTTTAAGATTTTTCCGACCCTGCGTTTGACATGAGGGTTACTGTGCTTCGCGACCTATAGTTTTACTATTATGACGAGCTCCAGCTCTACCTGAGGGCTAGATTTGAGATCAGCATACAAGACAAGTCTCGTTATTTTGTGCCGTCCGAAGACTTCAAAGAGGTCGTCGGAAACCTCACAAGAAAGGATGTCGCGTTCATGTACGATGCTAATTATAAGGTGGCCTTTGTTAACAGCGTTATCATATCTATTTTCAACTCGGCTAGCTATATCATAGACGGAAAAATGATCTAAAAAAACTTGTCCGCTCAGCGACCTCACGTCAACCATCCTGGACCTTGCACGCTACATCGCCGACTATTTCCGCAGCGCGGACTCTCGTTGATGTTTGTGAAGGACACAACAGAGCATCCCGAAGCTGTGCCGAGGGAGACCAGGGTGTTGGCCCAGGTCTCATTTGCAGCAGACCCTAGAGCTGTAAACTGTGGAATAGTAGCATTACTAAACTCTAATTTTCAACTGGGCACAGGTGGACTCTAACGGCTCTTTTCCAAATGCCATCGAGCTGGCACATATCTTTGGCTTCTGCCGCGATGTGCGCAAGTTCATCCTTAGTGCCAAGCACACCATCGCGATGAGGCCTACAATTTACGACAATGATACCGTTTGGCGAGCTGCCGGTGCCTACAGGTGAAGTCCCTTTTCGCGCCCACAACGGTAGTGTGACGCTCGAGAAGGTGACAATTTTGATGACGATATTGATACCGGAGCTGGAAGACGAGGTGCGACTGCTTAATTTCATGAACAGAAGCCGGAGCACCCTGTACTTTCATGTTGTAACCACTAACATGGTGGATTTAACAGTAAACGGCAAATTTTTATGGCAGATCAGAATCAAAACCCGATGATTTTTTACAATTTTGGCGTCAGGTCGGTCATTCTACACATCGAGCCTGCGACAGACATCAAGCTGGATCACAGCAAAAACAATACTACCTGTGTCCACCACCAGCTGCTGCACTTCATGGATCTCCACCAAAACGTCAGCACGAGCATCCAGATCAGTCAGCAGGAGTTTAAGGACCTCAGTCCCATCTACTATGTCAACCCTGAACATATGGTCATGATCAAATAGTCGGTCGTCGACCTTAAGATCATAGTCACTGTTATCGACCGCGGTGCTGCGGCCCAATTCAGGGTCATCGTCATGATTCTGTTCGATAGGGTAATGATTCTCGATGGGGATGGAGGGCGCATGCACGTCGTGATTGCGCCTGGTTAACCGGCGGTCGCCATTCACATCTTGTTAACCCTGGTTACCGGCACCCCAGGTAGATTTTCGATTATTTAGGGTAACACCTGGTTAACATCGGTTTATTATTAACGGTAAACTATGAACCAAATATCAGTTAAATAATTAGAGCTAAAGATGATCAGATGAAACATTGGTGGGCGTTACTCCCGGCGAAACGCCTGGAACACTGACTAAAAATGGTATAAATCCTGCAGTAAATACTTTACTCTGCAACAGGCCCTTTCCCGGAACAAACGTCATAGGTGCCAACATGACGTCAGTCCCCCCCCCCCCATATGCCATCCCCGGGACTTGACTGATGCGTCTGAGCTTTACAGGATTATCCCACACAAAACGAAGTGTAAAAATTCTAGAAACCCGGGTGGCATATACGGAGTCCATGACGGCACGCGCAGTCGTTCAGCCAGGTGTTTCAGACGGAACGAGCGGGATGCCTGAAACACTAGGAACACGAGGAAGGCCAGGCTGTCAGTAATTTCCAGGCAGAACGCAGATTCCATCAGCCTCCCGACAAGCATGCGTCTGACCGAAGGATGGAGAGGCTCTACGGCGGAGGAAGGTCCGCGCATACGTGTCAGCATGCCCGCCATTTCGCGAAACGACCGTGAAAACGACAGCACCCGGTATCAACACAAACTATATTGAAGATCTAGCTAAGCGTAAAAATGTCAGCGTATACTGCCTGATGGACAAGCTGTGGGAGGCGGCAGATGTAGGCCTTCTGAGCAAAGATGAGAACGTGGCAGAGCGCGCCATAAACATAAAATACTTTGACGATTCTACCCGTCCCGACCAGTAGTCGCGCATTAAAACAAAGAGCACCCGTCCTGTAAGCGCCATAACGTCGGATAAAAGTGGTCAATATCTGCTGGATTCAGCTGGAAAAGGTCGGGACGGCGAGGAAGTCAGGTAAGGGGGTCAACCTGCATCTGTCCGCCAGCGATATTACTGGCCGCTCCCCCATGATGGTCACTGCAACGTAGTCAAAACGTCTGGAGGCTGCATCTAGTGGTCGTCGAAGCTTCGAGCTCACGCTATTAGGTACAGCGCTGTAATCAATACAAATATAAGATGAGAGGATATGGGCGGGTGAGTGCTGGCCGGATGTGTCTAGCTTAATAATGCTGTTGCCGTTGGAGTCACGCATCGGCCGGTCGCCAGTTGGTTGTGCATGTAGACACCACTAAAAGCGCACCATCCATTAGGATATAGCGTTGTACAGGCTATTCGCTAGTTCTACTGATACGGCCTGTCACCTCCGCTTAAGTTGATAATGTACCTGTACCCCAACCATAGTGGCAGGGACTGTGTGACCTACAGAACTGTAGAAGTACAACAGACCATAGACGGGTCGTTTTCGTTGCTATTTAGTCATCAATATGCTAAAAGTGCTGTACGCAACCGACCACATGCCATGAATGATGCTTGACGCGGCTCAGCGAGCTGCTAGGCAAACGTAGTAAACTGTTTTTTGTTTTTTTTTCTACAAGTCCTCGGGACCGGCAGTTTGGAGCGCTGTGGGGTTTTTTGTTCAGTGATGTCGGTCGCTTCATGCGGCCGCTCCTGATGCTCTTTGCACGAAGTACTTGGCCGTACAAGCATCCCGATAGCATAAACGTTATATCACACGTACAAAATATAGAATGTTCAGAATTAAGAATTCCAGTGATGTTTCGATTGAATATATATCTTATAGTAGTATTCAGTTATAATTTGAGAGGATTTATTTACTTAAATTATTCATTTGAATTACAAAGTGCTTATTGACTTTTCGACTAAAACATTATTTTATCTTATTGTGAAATCATTTAAGTACATTTTGGATTATATCATTGTGATAAATTAATATTGTGTTAGCACATCAGCACAGTTAACACTATTAGCACATCAATACATTCAATCAGAACACCAATGGAATTCATAGTGTGATTGCACTTTGTCCATAACTGAGGGTAGGAGTTTGAGCCGGACTAATGTCATTTTTTGCAAGCTTGTTTATTTGGGTTGAGTTGCAGATACAGCCATAATTCTGACCATAACATTCTAGAAACGATTTTTTTTATTTACAGTTTGATGGCAATTTCCATTAAGACGATAGATTATTGTCAGAAAAGGGTAATTGCGACAAACGTCAAGTGGAGATATATAGAAGTAGAGTTTCCTGTTAAATCCAATGTTGCAATAGTCATACTGGCGACTAGACCTTAAGCATTCATAAAGATACTCTCAGCTGTGAAGCCGGAAATGTCCCAGCTACGTCTTCAAAACTCATAAAACGCATAAAACAAGATGATCAGCTACTATAGTCCAGTGAGTTCTTTAAATGATTGTACCTGGTGTAGTGCAAATTAAATACCATATGGTGATTTGGGACTATTAACCCGTTCTTTGAACAAGCTGTTTCACAAAAGAAATGGGAACGCCGAAAGAACGGACAGACTATGTCTGCAGACATTTTTGGTCGCTCTGGTGCCCACGTCGCCGGCGCTTTGCTGGGGGAGACGATCGACGTGACAAAATACGCAACAAGGCCCAAGCTAAGTGATTACAGCGATCGCATACGAGCAAGCCGCCCTGACGACCTGATGATGTTTAGTCACAATGCATTCGGCCCAGATCTTGCGGCGCTCAATAATGCTCCGACAGATCTCATTCTATGCATTATTAAAAGCAATTAGAAGAACAACATAGACCCTGATCTGCCAGCGTATTATGCGACGACAGATCAGTCAATATTGCTTGCATTTTGATCCGGTTTCTATGCGAGTGTATACAGTACACTTAAATTTCCACCATATCATGCATAGTATTTTCGCGCATATTCCAAAATATTAGCTACACTGACGGAAACAAAGATCTTGTAGCAGAAACATGTGTAAGATTTCTGTTGAATACGATTTCGTGCTCTTGGATTAAAATTTTCTTTTTTCTGTCTAAAATACGCAAATAAATATTATTCCATAGTCACTGACGCGCGCGCGCGCGCGCGTGTGTGTGTGTGTGTGTGAGTTGGATTTTTAAGGTAGCTTTAACAATTTTTCAGTCACATCGGTACGATGTCTGCAGTGTGGTAGTTTATGGTGATGTCTAACGCTGGGGGCATCATGCCGCAGACACGTAACATCATGTCCCACCCACTTTATTCTGACACCAGACCGACCAGTCCTAACTCTAACCTCTTAATGCTTAGTATACCTCGAAAGAAAACATATTTAAAAAAAAATAAGTCGTGTAATCTTTACGAAAATAATCCCTCTAATCCCTACGAAAATAAGCCGCTTAATGTACTTCCTGAATCTTTACACGTGGAGAAAGCTCACGTCTCCATAGAAAAAGCAGTTAGATATTCACAATTGTAGATGCAAATCCAGTTAGATAAGTATGTATCAATGAAGATTGAATTAACATTTTCTTCATCAAAGGTAGACACACGGAAACTATCTTTCTCCAATCGTCTACTTGTTTTGGAAAAATGTGTCTGCCTTTTAAGTAACATCGTCGTCGATAATAAGACAAACAAAATTGCTATTGATTAATGCAAGCCGCAGCTCAGTATCGGGCCACTTGGGTATGTTATAATATAATATATTACCATCGTTTATGAACAGAAAAGATAGCTACAACATCTCTCTCTTTCTATCTCTCTCTCTCTCTCTCTCCCAGACTTTTTTTTCACCCGACACTTTGTCTTCAGTGGGCGAGGAAGAAATTGTTTCATATTGTTCCAAAGAGCAGAAATATCTCTTCCAAACTTTTAAGGGAAGGAACTTGACTTATTTTGTGTATATTTAACTTTAGGCGGTAAGGAGTTGTTCCCCATTCGATGTATAGGAGCACAGTTTTGTTTACCTGCATAACGTCACTCTAAATTTGAAGGGTTATGGATGAAGATGAAATCGCTGTTTTCTATCTTTCTTTTCTTTTTTCTTTATATAAAACCCTCTGAGGGTTCAGGAATGTAGAATAGGCCCGCTACGTAAAAGACCGGAAGAAAGACAGATTTATGCGTATAGAATGTGAATGGGTATCTGTATATTTTATAATGTGTGGAAAGAGAACGTGCATATGATTTACAATATAACTGAGTGATTCGTACAAGATGAGATGAAAATTTACTCTTTTGAAGATATAACAAACGGGATATACAAAGAATATTAACACAAGAAATATACTAGCACTACAAAGTTAGACCTTCACTTTTTTATTTAGCTAGTATTCTGTATATACAAATAAAGTCCAATTTAGCCGCTTATACTTTCAACTCTTAATTCACACAAATGCTGCTAAGCTTCTTGTGCATAGTAAATACATTCGAATTTAATTAACATGCCAGCTCCAGCAGTAAGAGTTTATTTTAAATACAATAAAAATACTCCCAAAGGTGATAAAGTGATATATTCTGACACATGGGCGCCCGCAGGATTTTTTTGCAAGGGGGAGGGGGTCAGGACTTTGTGCAGGGGGGGGGTCAGGATTTTCAGGGAGGGGTCAGTCAGTCGCGGCCGGGATAGTTAGTATAAGAAGCAGTCTGAAACTAAAGCTAATATTTATTAAGCGTTTTGAACAGAATCTTGTGACATATTTTCAGATTCATTTGCATGATTAAACTTGTTGGAATATATATATATATATATATATATATATATATATATATATATATATATATATATATATATATATGCAGTAAGATTTCCAGGGGGGTCACGTGACCCCCCTTGACCCCTGCTGCGGGCGCCCATGTTCCGACATGATGCAGTGATTTTTTTTTTCGTAAGACATCTTAATGATCTTGTTATACAGGAAAACTCAAGTAGCACGCTTTTAAATGGTACAATAATTTGTGGGCCACGAGAGCATTCTCCTAACTTTTACGCGTGCTATGGATTCGTGTGTGTGTGTGTGTGTGTGTGTGTGTGTGTGTGTGTGTGTTTTAGACTTACACATTTTTTTTTAGGTAGAGGTTACGTATTTTATTTAAAGAGATCTGGTAAACATAATTGAAGTATTCACCTACCCTCTCTTTTGTTTGTACCTCCCTACTGATTTTAAAAAAGGAAATAATCAAGGATATTTATTTTTAAAAAAGTGCACTTTGCAATTTCATTCACACATTTATTAATTCTAACCTCATAGTCACCAGGGGTCCTTCATGTAGTTGTCTTGATCGCGTTTCAACCAACCGGAAGTTTTCGGGTAAACAAGAAGCTTGCTTGCTGTCATTTCGGATTCCTGGAAAAGTCCATTTTGAGAGATACATAGAGAATAAAGGTTTTCTCGCTGTATCCAGTATTTTGCAGTGAATAACTTTAATATTTTCCCCCCAAAATGAACAAAATAAAATGGCAGGCGGTGTAACTGAAATTATCGACGCACAATTGCAAATATATGGCGGCCCGTTTATTAAAGAAACTCCCGTTTGGTTTGAAACGCGAACAAGATGATACAGTTAGAGACCCTTGGCGACAATCAGGTTAAAAACTATAAATTGATGAATAAATGAGTACGTTTTGTACATAAGTTTATATCCTTATTCTTTTCATTTGTTAAGTTGGTACGCGGTACCAACAAAGAGATCATAAACGAATAATATAAATCTCAAGAAAGCTAGAAAACAACAACAAAACAAAAACAGATGTAGTGTAAAAGAATACTAGCTAGTCAATCAGATTTTATATGAAACTAATGGTATTGAAAATCACCTAACTCTTGATGGAATCATGTTAATTTCCTCGTTTTAAACAGCCGCACCTTTTTGGCTTACCATGCCGTGGAAATGTGAGATTAAGAGTCATTAAGAGTCATGAAAACATTTAAACTTCTCAGATCTCATTCAAAGGTATAGCAATCGTGCCAACTATACAATCAACTATGCCTTTTCGTGGATAAACAATGCTATACCTTCGATTGCTTTACCTTCTTTGAATAAAATCTGACAGAACTTTAAATTCATTTTTCATGGATACAGACAGCTCCGATGGCCTAAGTGGTTAGAGCGTTCGGCTCGGATCCGAGAGGTTGTAGGTTCGAACCCTGGCCGAGTCATACCAAAGACATAAAAGGGTATTAACAGCTGCCTCGCTTGGCGCTCAGCATTACGAGATTGGTGTTATGTATGGTCGGCCTGGTGTCAGGATAATGTGACTGGGTGGGACATGATGCTCCATGTCTGTAGCATGTCTCCAGCGCTAGACATCACAATAAACTGCCAGACTGCAGACATCGTACCGATATGACTAGAAAATTATTAAAGCTACGTTAAAAATCCAAATTACTGACTTGCTCGCTTTCATGGAAGCAGCATGCGGGGCCCAAGGCAGCAAGCGATGAGCGCGGGGCCCCAAGCAACAAAATTGCATTGCGGAGAAGCGCGGGGCACAAGGCGGTTGCCTCTTTCGCCTTGCCCTAAAGCCGGGCCTGGATGTACAGTAAAATACAATAAACCTTTAAGCGTGTGAGGACATACAGTAAAATCCAATACACCGTTAAGTGTGTGAGGATATAATGTCCAAGACACCTTTCAATATCCGAGGATATACAGTAAAATCCAATACACCTTTTCTGTGTGAGGATATACTGTTACGACTCTATAGTCTTAAACTAATTAACAGAAGAAGCAAAACCAACAAGTTTTGTAAAATTCAGCAAATTATTTATTTCCGTTGAATAAAAATTTAAAATTTTAAAAGGAACTTACAGTATTTTGAACTCAATCCCAAAGAGCCCTACAATTTCTATCACAAGTCAAAATTATAGAGTGTTCTGAATGAATTCTAGCATTGAATGTTTATATATGCCAATAGTCATGAATAAGTCGATGTGTCAGCAGTCTTGATGTATCACAATGACATAATCCAGAATGACCTCGAATGAATTCACATTAATCTCAAAATAGTGTTTCAGTCCAAAAGTCAATAAGCACTTTGTAATTTCAATGAATAATTTAAATAAATAAATCCTTTCAATTTATAACCAAAGACAGATAAAAGACTAATTCCACTAGATAGATGTTAAAATAAGAATGAAAAATCTTGTTCATTTCAAATTTTATATACAAACTCAATGGACCTATGTCGCAATAGCCGTTTGTTTTAATTCTCTCATTTTAAAGGAAAATTTAACCCACCCTGTAAACAAGGCCAGGTCTGTTTACGTAAATTTGAGAAAACATCTTGAAAGAAATGAGGTAGGCTATATAATTCCAAGGGAAAAACACAGCAAATGCAATTAGCGAGAACATATATGTGACACTGTATCTAAGCTTTGCACATATAAGCCAATTGGTGCATTTTTTTTATTTCCGCTTTCTTGTTAGGGTCTGTTTGTTTGCTGTCATCTTTTCTGAGTTCTACAATCGGTGTTGTACACTTTACAACATCAGATTTGATATGTTCTATTTTCGCATTGACAACTTCCAAATTCTTTAGTGTGAAATTGCATTTGAAAGGATATCCACCGAGTTTTGATTCTTGGATTGCAGCTTCACAAGTCATCGACTATACAAAGAAGATTTAACAACCAGCATGTCATTAATTAAAGCAGCTGCCTCTCCGTCTCAGAGTTCTTCTCATCAAGAACTACAAAAACAACCTCTGTGGGTGTGGTGTGGAGAGCGTGTACCTAAATTTCAAATCGTCCTTTTCTTCCATGTTTCTGTGGTGTATTGTGTCATCGGAACAGCGATAGCCAATTTGAGTTTCAACAAGGTGACAAACAATTGTGTAAAAGCTGACTTAATGGTTTTATTAGTTATCTTCTCCCCTGTCCTTCAATGAAATATACTACGGGCAGTAACAACAATAGTAGACATCAACGCCACTCACCATTCTTCCAGTCATAACAGCAATAACCCTCCTATGGAACATTTAAAAATCGTTCTCCTTTGATATCAATTGACTCCTCGGAAACCAGAAGCATCGAACTATGTATTACCAATTTTATTTAACTTTACCGAGTGACAGTTCTGTTGATGTCTTTCCCCAAAATACCTTAATTTGTTTCATGATCAAATTGCCTCTTGCCATACAACTAGATCACGAAGCTTATTGGTAAGTGACTTTCATAGAAATTATTTATTCAACGCAAACCATGAATATCAACCAAGTTCAAAACACTTTCATTGTCAATATCTTGAATGATCAAGTTCAAGAACAGTTTGACGCAAATGATACTCTCATTTACGAATCCAAAAACGTATCACCCACCAATTCTCAACTGACTACCTATACAATAAGAATCAGTTTGGCCAAGCTTTGGAAAAGGTCACAAATACTCTTCTGAGCCATTCTATTCAAAGCAGATTCTTCTGTCGGTACTTATGAGGAATGTGAAAACACAGATCACATTCACCGTGAATTTGGACATCCTATCTTCCTGTCAGTAAATCGTGTTTTGACTGTATCAACGTTAATATAAACGGAGATCTTGATCAACATGTTTGCACGGTGTATTCTTATTTTTAAACAAAGATCCTCTAGTGCATTCTAACAACGGATGTATAACTGTGTACCAAGTAGTCGATGGACAACGAGGATATGGTTTGGGAGATAATTTAAAATCAGCTATTCATACGGTAGCACCCATCTTAAACCGATGGTGATTCGAGGAATGCATGCTTTAAAAGATGCTGCACTGACGGAAGGAAAAGAGTTTCTTTAAAAATTTCCACATCGACAAGCACGTCCAAAAGAAGTATTCGTGAGAGGAGGCAAAAATGTGTTACTTCAAACTAGAAGATACCTTTCGGGTTTTAAAGACACCCCTTTAAGTTTGCTTTACACTTCTGGCCAAGACATTACTTCTTCTACGTCACAGCAAGGACGAGGAAGAAAGAGACATATAAATCCCTTCAGCTTTCCCTATAAAATCGGGCCAGCTTAGTGTGCAACTTTAGTTTGTAGTTGTACTGGTCAACGCACGGAACGTCATCATGCCTGCAGAATTTGACAATACTCTGGAAAGCAATAGTTTCACAGAAGTGATTCTAGACAAATAGAAGAAAAATGGAAAAGGAAGAACCTGTGAAGATAGATGATGAGTATGTTAGTGATCGTGAACAAGATGAGATAACAATGAAGTCATGATTTAGTCCCCTGTTTTGCTCAGGACCAAGCTGAAAGAATTACGTTATGGATGTCAAATCGATCATCCTGGTCAGATACCTACACGACAAATATCTGAGTATGAGTTAGGTAGAAAAGTTGAAACAGTATTTGGAAGAGGCATGACCTGTCATATCCGAAGAGAAGATTGTGTGAAAATGGTATACAGACTTGCGTGACAATTCATACTTCCATTGACTTATATGGAGATCAAACGCATAGAAGCCCTTTTGCAACAGAATACAAAGACGACCCGTAGTTCATCGATTTATGAAACATACATTTTCAAGGAAGAAGTCAGGTGTGCATTGATAACTTGCCATTACCCGTGAAAACTAAACAGAAGAACCTATGAACTTCATTACCTTCTGAAAAACAGTTCGTACACAACTTCCTGGAATCCTATGGAGTGTGCTAAAGATGAACATTCTCATCGCAAACCTTCAGACATTCAAGCGTATGTCATCAACACAGACGACAGTCGTCGATCAGAAAACCACTGTGTAACTGTCTACTTCCACAGTAATCGTAGCATGGACTATTTTGATTCCTATAGATTACCTCCTCTGGAAGACGACATCATTGACTTAATGTATCGACTCGATTCAATAATGTGAGATTACAACGATCATATTCAATAGTGTGTGGACCATAGTGTTTGTATTTCTTTATCAACGCAGTCTGGGATTTCCCTAAAAACGTTTAGTGACTTGTATTGATCTTGAGTACTCTAGAAAAGATTATAAACTAGAAAGATGGGTTGGTGGAATTTTGGTTATATCTTGTCTTTAGGTTAGAAACGCAGCCTGCATCGATGGCAAAATAACAGTATCTTAGACAATTAGAAATCAAGTTTGACTTCACAACGTTGTCAACCTTGTAAATGTTGATTCTTAAAAAGAAATGGTGTTGTCTTGTTATTTTTTGGAAACTAAATAATATGGATATGCTCTTTCACAATTCTCTACATCAATGTTGGCCATGTTTTCCTACACGTACGTCAGCAGCGAAGATAGCAGAGAGCACATGAGTAATAGCGCTAACGATGCAAACGATACCGACTCAAAGACTGAACGCACTGAAAGGTTTTGGACAGGCAATAGCCTCGGCATGGGGTTTAAGAGCTCAGGAAAAGAGAACAAATCTTCTCCTTATATGAGAAAGAAATAATAATCAACGCAGAAACCACCAGGAACAATGAGAGGAAGACCACAAGCACAGAGGGAGCAACCAACGCAGACCTAGCAGCCGAGTGTCCAAATCCAGTCCGAGTGCCCAATCCAGTATAAAGATAGGGCACAATCTACGCGATCACCCCAAAGCACCAACCCCACCTCCTGCAACAAAATGAGCATGGTTGGTTGGTTGGTTGGTTGGCTGAATTTTAACGGCGCACCAGCACTATAAGGCTATTTAGCGCCATACAAAAGGTTATATCTTTCATCATTTAAAAGTGGAAAAGGTTTCGTATCGACCAGCGATACGAAACCAAACAGTTGAAAGTAAAACGATAAAATGGTAACGGTGATAAATAAATAAAGTTTCCCGATCAACGGGGAGTGCAAATGATGTATGACAACGAAAACAGATGAAAGGTAATTAAAATTTAGCGACGGTCCACAATCATTGCTCATTTTGTGGTTTGTGTGTAGCGACGGTCCACAAAATGAGCAAGTTAGGAAGCAACTCGAATGTCATCCTTACTAAATACATCATCTGAAGGGACAAGCAGGGAAGGAATGATGAGAAGAAAGAGTATGGATAAACGAAACTAATATGCTAAGAAGGACCCCAAATTAAAGAAGCGGAAAATACCTCCACCCACTGCGGTAGCAACAGCAGCAACAACAACACCCCAAAACCCGGATAAACAGACGGTCAAAACTCAAGAAGTGGCAGCGTGTAAAATTCCCCCACTTCTTCCACACCAAACCTACAGCCAGAGATATGGGTGGCAACAGAAGAAGTACCTGGGAAACAACAAACGTTAAAGAATTATGCAAACCAGTATCATCTTGATAAAGCAAGCTATCTTAGAACAAACGACAGTGGATGACCAAGACAAGGCTGGGCTGCACAGAGAGGACCTACAGACGGCCTTAACAGCTAAAAGGAGGCTGCAACACTATGCCCAGATATCCAGGAAACTGAGAGATGGCGCCAAAATGGCAGAAGAAACTATTCGGAAACTGGGGAAGAAATATACTAGCTGTCCAATTCCCCTTGCAGCGCTGATCTTGAAATCTGTGATAAAAATACACAAATCAACGAATCACTCTCTGACTACCAATAAACAACTTCATAATAGCTGACATCACTGACCCAGACAGCATCAATGCCAGGACTAGATGGCAGTGTGAGCCGCCGAGCGGATTAAAACCATACCTGACTCCTCCGACAGAGAGTACACCTCAGCCATTGTAAGGGCCAGACAAATTACACAGTTGTTTAGGGTTTTCATTTAGAAAACCCATTTCGACTACAACTACATCAATAAGAAAATTTGATAAATTGGGAAAACCAGCCTAAAATATCACTCTAGCACAAATTACACTATATTAGGATATTAAAATTTTGTGGGTTACGTTAACCAGTATTAGATTTATTTTTCGCAATAAATACACGAAGTACACTAAATTCAAAACGGGATATGCAATAGGTAAATTTTAAAACTGATTAACTTGATCCCAGTTACAAGGTGCTGCTTAAACACAATGGGTTGTTAGGGTCGCCCCGTATTAGATATCAGGGCTGAATTTGAATGACAGTGCTTCTATGGCGTTTCAGAAGGATTCTGCCACCGCTTGGGGACTCCAGCCGAACCTCACCCCCTTTATCCTCCCCCCGGACATTCCAATTAGGTCGTATGCTTTGCATACAGTAATCAGTGTGCTATGCACACATTTAAACCATCAGACGGGTGCTTTGCACCTAGCTATCGTAACCTTAATTAGTTCGCGGTGCTTACACTTTCCTTAAAGAAGTCGCACATGGCCCAAAGGTCGCACACGACTTCAATCCAAGAACGGAAGAACCGGTCTGACCACTCTTCGATGACTTGTCAACTGCTACAGTGATCAGAAATACTGCTGGAAAGCTTAGTGAAACATTAGTGCACCTAGAGTATGTTCGTCGCATCCTGGATCAAGTCAATGACCTCAATCCAGACAAACAATCGTTCCAGAAGACCATGATGCATTAAATAATGTCCAATCAACTCGTTGGAGGAAGAGGTGATAGAAGACAAGAAGAAATGGGAGAAAGAAAAGGTGCCACCCACACGTTACTGCTGTGCTGCTAAACCCATGGCGAGGACTCCAAAACCCTTTCAGATGAAAAGAATCAGCCCCCTCCCCAAATGAAAACCACGATGTGGAGCTGCAGCAGCAACAACAACAATAGTAAAAAGCAACATCCATTACAACAACAACTACCAAAAAAGCGGCAGCAACAGCAGCAACTATAACAATCAGAGAAGTAGCCATTCACAATCCCTTAAAGAGAGAATTGGGAAAGAGAGGTGAATCATCCCCCCTCGCTCCTACGTGTGCTAATCAATCCATGGGGAGGAAATAGATGAAGTTTGAAGACGTGCTGCCTGCAGAGTTATATCCGGGAGGTGCTGACACTAGATGTACCAAAAAAAAACCGGTCTTTTCATGCCTACCCAGTTCTCTAGAAAAGAGACGGTACTCATATGGTGTGTTTTGTCGGGTATAGTGTGCGCATGTGGGTATAGAGTCTATGTATAAAGACCGCTTACCTTTGTACTATACACGTCTCATTGTCATTGATAATAGGGTTGTGTTGGGAAAAATGAACAAAAAATGTGGGTGGGTTGTATTTTGTATAAGGAATGTTTACTTTCACAGCCATGCTTATACCATATATAGCGTCGAGCTCGGTAAAATTTAAAACTGATTAGCTTCCTCTTAATTACAAAGTGTTGCTTAAGTACTATTGGTTTATAGGGCCAGCCTAACTTAGATAAACTGAAGAAAATTTGATAAATAATATATGTACTTGCTACGTACATGGCCAATATAATCTATTATTCAAGATCAGTCAGTCAGTCAGTCGTGCCATACCAAGACCATAAGACCCGCCGCACAAGGTCGCAACGATTGGAAAAATTTGCAACAAAAAACCCAATGACCTGACCATCAGAATTCAGTATATATAGTTTTCCGCCTTTTCCTCTTCCGGACACGAGTAATTAATAAGTGTGTATAAGTGTGCGGTGCACACAGAAATGCGTCCAATGGCTGTGAAGCACCCATTGGACGAGTAGCTAAGTTGTGCACGGTGTGCACATTAACCGAACGTACACGGCCGAATGGCAGCACAGATTCTAAATTTAAGATAAGTCAGCCATTCGTGCGATAGTGACAAAGAAAATACCACTTAAGCAGTTACCACCCAAACAACTAGTGGTGTTGCACCCTCGCGACCACGTAATGGAAGTGGGATTGAGTGAGCTAATAGAACATGGGAAGCTGCCAGACTCCATGGGGAAGACTTTCGGGCGGTCTCAGCAGTCTCTAAGAGACTACAATGTGAGGGACGGCTCAATAAAACTTTGAAAACCAGCTTCATAAAGTCAGCGGAAAACACCAGTTCTTTGGGGTAGAAATGTAGTGGGTGACCAATCCCCCTAAACGACACTGATTTTTAACGAGCTCAGATCATCCCATCTCATCAGTTTGGCTTTCGGTGACTGCAAACCCAATGGATCCATACAGCTCCAAGGGACGGATTCGACACCAGTTTCAGCCTCCCGACCACCCGAAGCCGTGCTTGATTTTGCTTCAAATGCCTAAAGGGTTTTCACTTTTACTTGAAAACCCATTTCGATAATAACTCTTTTAATATGCAAATACAAGTCATTCGTACACCAGTCAAGAAGATTACTCGAAATTACATAATCTAGACCACAAAAGTTAATGGGTAACATTGACCTGGTACTGTTTAATTTTTTTTTGGAAAATTCAAAGCACACTATGTAAACTAAGTTCTAGAATAATAAAAGGTACGAAATTCTTTCAACTGGTTAGCTTTGTCTCAGTTACAATATGTGGCTTATACGTATTGGTTGTAAGGAACAGTCCTAATTAGATACCTGGGCAGAATTTGATTCATAGTGCATCCTTGGAGTTTCAGAAGGATTCTGCTGCCGCTTGGGAACTCCAGCCGTACCTCCTCTCCTTTTCCTCGTCCAGACATTTGAATTAAATAGTGTGCCTTGCATGCAGTAACGCGTTGAGTGGGTAATTTTTACCCATTCGACGGGTAATTAAGTAGCACGCCGTTAACATAACTAATTTAATCCCTGAATAAGGCGTTTGCACGCATTTCGGGTACAGACGTGCATGGCCGAATGGCCAATATAAGTCTTTAATTCATGTTCAATTCAGTTCAGGCGTGCCATTCATTGCCGATCCTGTAGAGACGATAAAACAATGACAATTGTCAAACATTGTAAACAATGGAACTTGAGAAAAGCCATCAGTTTGATGGACATGATGCATATATGTATGTATGTATGTATGTATGTATGTATGTATGTATGTATGTATGTATGTATGCATGCATCCATGTATGTATGTATGTATGTATGTATGTATGTCCATGTTATTGACAACTAAACCTTTAAACCCCCTTTACTCCTTCTCTCTTCTCTGTGATAGTGTGTTTGCATGTAAGGGTACAGTGGAGTGTCTAAAAACACTTCCTACTCTTCCTTGTGTGTGATATTATATTTGTATGTTTGTGTTAAAGCTCTAATGCCGCCGTTTTTTCATAACTTTCACCATTCTTCCAATCTAACAAAAGTTTATCAAGAAGGAAATGTTAGTATATACGCTATCTATCATATACCGTTCTTTGAAATAATCAAGATGTTTGATTCTTTTAAAGAGGTAAAGAGTGCTGAAGCAGAAAAAGAAGGTAAGGTAAATTCAGTATGTCATTGCCAAATGGATGAAGATCCAGGGAATATTCCGAATATTGGGTCATCAGATTGGATGCCAGATGAGAAGGAGACCTTTGAGCCTACTTTTAAGCTGGTAGTTTCTACCAGGACATCGTGAAAAAACTATACCGAAATCTGGGGGCAGAGATATGCAGCCTGCAGTGCCAAACCACGGAGGTGAATTCACCAACGGAGATGAAAAGCAGGAAAAAAACCCCGGGCATTTCAGGGTCAAAAATCTCTTGAAAAAGAGATACTAATCTTAATTGCTAAAAAACTATATGTATGTATGTATGTATGTATGTATGTATGTATGTATGTATGTATGTATGTATGATTGTATGTATGCATGCATGTATGTATGTGCGTGTATATGTCTATATAAACGTTCAAATATTCAATTTAGAATTGAGAGGTGCCAACCTTTAATTCAGTCACCGAAGTCGCTCGTAATTCCGTTCTTTTACAGGAGTGCTCTAAAAGTATTGATTTCGACATTCGACATATTCCGTTCGTAACTTATCTAATAACAACAACATTCGCACGTGGCGGACAAAATGATTCGAGAGGGAATGAAGAGAGGCAGGCACCTTTTTTTTGAAGCGAATCTGAGAAGATAAAGCAAGCATTAGATTAAAATAAGACTCGGGTGAATATTGGTGAGCAGCTGGGACGCTGGATTACTTTGAAGACTGAAGACAAACCCAACTGTTGCGGATGTCCATATTAACTGGTAAGCATACGATGCGGACTTTTAAATATTAATGTACATCCGTTATGCCTTTAAAGAAACTAAAGAAACAAAAACACTCGTGAATGCTAGGGCGAGTACTGCATCGTATCAAACGTAAAATGAGAGCAGCGTATGTAAGTATCACCTACTGTATCCGACATAGCGTGATGCTGGCTTCTTGTGTTTATAACGGTGACGTCATCACATCTTGTGTTCCAGGTTTTGACTGAGATCGGTTTACCCACAGATGTCGCCGATCAACATCGAATTAATTCGTACACATATGGGAAATGACCGAATTTCTCACTTCGAGGGAGATATTACATGGCTCAAAATGTGATGAAACGTTGATATTATTTAGTTTTAATGGAACCCAACAATGTTTAGGACGAATATCATTCAAAATTCAGGATTATCCAGATAATTTGGCATATACAACAATTTGCACGTAACGGCGGCAATTGAGCCTTAAAGAATATTTGTTCAAACAACCCTAAAGTATATATATATATATATATATATATATATATATATATATATATATATATATATATATATATATATATATATATATATAGTATTAGTTACCGTGAAAATAATAGCAGACGATACTGTGTTTACATCAATCTTAGTGGTATTAATTCCAAAACACCCCAGGTTGTAATGGTCTAGTGATATTTAACTTTGATTTTAATGTGCTAATGAACGGGATTTTACAATGCAATAATGCTTGATCCAGCTTTCTCACATCTACGCTATTTACATGCCTTATGCACTATGTTGCACAATTATTATTATTATTATTATGATTATTATTATTATTATTATTATTATTATTATTATTATTTCAATCATCATCATCATCATCATCATCATCATCAAAAATATTTACGAAGAAGGAGAAGAACGAGAAAAAGTGTAAGTTCATGTTAAGCTGCAGTTCTGCTTAACCGTCTTTCCGGATTGGTACTTTATTTCACTCTTTGTCTTGAGAATTTTGCTTGACCGTCAAAAATGGCGGACAGGGGAAAAGTGCCAAGTTTAGGTAAGCCTTTGTTTGCAATCACCGTTTCATTAGTAATAAAAGCATGTAGCGTTAATGTTGGAAACGATTCTGATTAGAATTTAAACCTATATTTTAAATGTGTATTCCTGTTGATAACGTCTTTGTGTTTGATCGATACGGCGAATTGACACAGCTTGCGGTCTTTTTATGAGGATGCTTTGTCTGAAAGGGAGGGGGAAAAGATGAAGGGTTGTAAGTTGTTATCTCATCAGTATATATGTGTTATGTCATCGGTATATATCCACTTTCTTCCAACACTGAACCGTCTACTTATGTCAATTCCTTTCATTCTCAGTAATGGGCCGGAGAATGTAAAGCGAAGAGCTTTGTACTAACTAAACATTCTCATGGATTTGACGTAGTCCTACAGTGTAAGACATAGAGGTCGAGGTCTTACTGCCTAAATAACAGCGCTGTGTAGCTTGTTCCGAGATCGACCAATATCGGAACGAGGAGTCAAATTTTCAGGAATATCTCACACACTTGGCAACCTGTATCAACGTTTTTCTACAAATTAAAGTCATACTGCTGTAGGGCCGAGGCAATTCGCTCGGCCGCCGTACACCTTAGCTGCGAAAGGTTGTTTGCACTAACACCTTTTACCTCATCTGGAAAGACTATTCGCACAGTTATTCACTCAGAACACACACATTTTCTTTTATTTTAAAGCTCAGACGAGTTGGCTAGCTGTATTTAGAATTCGAAATTACTGTTTATGTTCTGAGATGTTTTGTATACATATTCAGACATTAAATCTGAGTATCATAATTTTTTATAAATAAAGGTAATAAAGCATTCACTTAAAATGTACAATTGTATTGTAAATGTGAGAGATGTAATTATTGCATAATTCAAGATAACCAAGCATGCAAAAAAAATACAAATGAAACTGCAGAAGAGGTTTTGGACCTGGGTCTTTTTCGTGACGAATCAACATAGTTCCACTTGTCTACAGCAATTACAATGTTAGATGATAACATTTTTCTGTTTTTACTACATCTGTCTATTGATAACAAACTTTTTAATCTTAATGGATATTTATATTGTCCAGTTTCATTTTTTTGTGGAAAACTGCAGATTCACCTGATGGCCTCTAATTGTTTGCACATCACAAGTTATGCCGAGTATTGTTTGTGAACAGCTTAATTGCAAACTTTAGTACATGGCCACCATACAAAAAATATATATATACTGCTCCTGTGGCCTAGTGGTAGAGCATCCGCCTCGGATGCGGGAGGTCGCGGGTTTGATCCCCGGCCGAGTCATACCAAAGACTTTTAAAAATAGTACTAACAGCTGCCTCGCTTGGCGCTCAGCATTAAGGGGTTAGTGTTAGGACTTGTCGGCTTGGTGTCAGGATAATGTGACTGGGTGGGACATCATGCTACATGTCTGCGGCATGATGCCCCAGTGCTAAACATCACTATAAACTGTCACACTACAGCCATCATAGCGATATGGCTGAAAATTTTTTAAAGCTACCTTAAAAATCTAAATCACTCACACCCATACATAATATATACTGTGGAACAATTTCCTTTTTTATGATGATTGTAGTCTGATAAATCGATTGCCAAACCTGTAAGGATATTGATAGGTGTTATGTTGAGTTGAATTTATGTAATTGACAGTACTTTTTGCTCATCTCTAATGTATTAACCAGTCACCATGCAGATAAGTCTTTTCTACTGTGATCACATTACAACTGTGTGAATAGTCTTTCCAAAAGTTGGTACACGGCAGCAGTACAAATATGCACTTCCATGCTTTAGACGTACCTTACTTACTTTGATATCTTTGTTTTAAATAAATTCAAATTCTCACGTAAGCAGATGGACATGCTGTCAAGTTCCGTTAACGTACATTTCACTTAGCTGGAATGTGATGGAAGCCAGGAATGCTGAAATCAGTTATAAGGATGATATGTGTCTTGAACAAAATAAAGATATCTAGCACTTTCTTCAGTATTTGTATATTTTTATTCATTTCATTAAAGAAACTTACTTCAACTTAATCTGATTTTGCCATTCCCTGCTTCCAAAATACAGATAATCTGTTATTGATTATTCTGTTTTTTCAAGAAACATTCTGAATATGATAGTAATTTCTGCATACATGAACTTACCCACTTTTTGTAGTTCTTCATTCCTTTCTAATTGCTAGCTTTAGTTTTTACCACAGAACCAATCAAATTTTACTTGTTGACAATAATATATTATCACAAGAAACCAAAATGGCAAGAAAATAGAAGGGCTGATTTGATTAAAAATATTGATACTGGTAAACTAGAATATTAAAAATATTGATACTGGTAAACTAGTTAACAAAACTGAGATGTAAATAAAAGTATATAATCATAATATAAACAGTCTATATTTATCAGTTTCAGCAGTGTTATTTAATAACAGTTCTTCAGAATGTTTTGTAATAAATATTAGCAATCCAGTTTGTAATAAAACTAACAAATGTATGGCTTGGAATGTAATGACAAAACAATTAGGAAATATCTTTTCCATTCTGATTCTGATTTAAGTTTATATGGATCAAGCAGTCCCTTATAATCTTTAATTCTATTTAACCTTTGCCTATAGGGAGGTAACACTTCATTGGTAATACATTTACATAAGATGAGCGTTCATCTTGTTCATTCACAGCCATAGTGCACGGCTGTCAGAGTCTTGAGGTTCTGAGTCAAATATATGTAAATTTCACAAAGGATGCCCCATTTCTAATCCTGTGACATACCTCATTTTCCCTCAGGACACGCATCCTTTTCATTTTTTTTGTTGCCAATTTACAGAATAGCTTAAGACTAGACTTAAGTAAAAAGGCATGAAGACAAGGTTACTAACTAATGGTTAATCCTTATAATTGTATTTATCTTGTGAAAAGGACTGGCCCTCTGAATGCCATTCTGATATATGGCTACATTGTTTGGATTGTGGTACATGTAGTTTATAGTGATGTCTAGCATTGGGGGATCATGCTGCAGACATGTAGCATCATGTCCCATCCAGTCACATTATCCTGACACCAGGCTGACCAGTCCTAGCACTAACCTCTTAATGCTGAGCACCAAGCAAAGCATCTGCTAGTAACGTTTTCATAAGTCTTTGATATGACTCGCTGGGGTTCGAACCTGTGATCTCTCACATCCAAGGCGGATGTTCTAACAACTTAGGCCGCCATTTTGGTCATATTCTGCCTATAAGTCCAGTCAGATACTGATCTGCCATAGCATAATTCACCTTCAGACCAGGGTCTGTATTGTTTGTTCTACTTGATTACTCCAAACAAACTGCACAGACCCAGATCTGCTGGTGCATTATGTGATAGTAGATCTAGGTCTGTGCCTTTTGTAGATGGACTGGACTTACAAGCAAGTACATACAGTATGGTACTCGTACATTAGTAGTGTGCAGTTTTTCCCAGTCAGTTGTATTGGGATTCTTTCAGCTGGTAGTGAGCTCAAGCATGTGACAGAACAAAGAAGTCAATTTAGGGCAGATCAGGAGATTTTCAAAATTTTATTAGGATTTTTGACTTACAAAGAGAGGATTTTCATCTAGGTACCCAATTATTAGCATGCAGATGGACAAAAGTTTGACTACTGAACAGTTTTCCATTTTTTTAAAATTAAAATATGCATATCATATTATCATATCAGTCCTTTAAGTTTCACAGTAACTCGTTGTGATTTATACTTTCCTTATACCTATAGTATACATAGCACAAGCATTTTAGAATATCTTACAAGATCATTGTCTGGATTACATTTGTGGCAGTCCTCATCATGGCTGATCTTAACATTTTTGAGATGTATTGATCAAGGTTTCTTATGGAGTCATCCTGAATTTTCCTCAGAATGGAAAATTCCCTTTCCGTGTCTGCTTTCAGTTGTGGGAATTTTTGTTTGCCTGATGTAGATTCAGTTGCCAGAAATTCACAAGATTAGTACTATCTGGGTCAAATTTGGAAAGTTCCTCTTAAAATTGACTTCTAAGGAAAATCAGAATGCACATTCATGCCCCTTTGAGCATGATTTCAGCCACTGAAATTCCTGTTTCCTTCCATAACATTTGGTGGTAAACATTCATCCTACAAAAATAATAACCAAAGTTTTGTTTCTATGTTTGTTATTAGCATGTACATATATATTGATCAAATAATTTAATATTGATTAATTGCACCAACCCTAATTGCAGTGTATCCTCTAGGGGTGTAAGATTGAGAGTCAAAAATCTCCATGTTGTCACAAATGGGGTCAGACTGAGTTTAAAAAAAACAACTTTGGTATTAAAACTGGCAGTCAAATTAAAAATTGGGGGTCTCAGAAGCACAGATGAGGGTGAAGGCAAACACTATTGCCTCATTATTGTGATCAATAAATTATATTTTTTCTCATTCACCTTTGATGGTTCACAAACATTTGAGTATCATATGTTCTAAAGGTATCCTGGTGATGTAGATTTGTACCAAAAATTGGATGCAATATGGACATACACTGATTAAAATGCATTTAGGCATAGGTATCAGATTAACAACATCAGAGGTGTCACAAACTGATCTTTGTATTAATGTTTATTATGTTTGAATGAAAACTTTTAAACCTCATTCCATAATTGCATACTTGTACACAGTAGCTTTGAAGATGATGGAATAAGATACAGTGTGACCCCGCTATAGCACGCTCCGTTATAACACGAATTCAGATATAACACAGTCGTGGTGTGGCTCCCGAAATTTCATATTCATGTATTTTTCTCATACACAAAAAAAAAAAAATTTCTTTCTTAAAAGTATGAAAAAAACAAAAAAAAAAAGTATTATCATTTTAGGGAAGAGATCGCATATGAATAATACAAGATGATCGTGGCATGGCTCCTGAAATTTTATATGCATTTTTCTCATACACGAAAAAATGGTGTTTTCTTCTTAAAAGTACGAAAAATAACGTCTAAAAAGTTTATTCAGGAATCGCGCAGGGCTTTGCCAATGTCACAAATTGAGATTTTTTTTCCTTATTGGCAGCAAAATATACCATTTGGCAATTTCTTTTTATTGGTGACATTGTTGGCTGTTTAAACTTGTATATACAACCATTGGTTTGGAGTGGAGAAATTCTGAAGCCCCATGAAAGGAAGCCTCAAAGTTGATATAAAATGCACTGAAATTTATCTGTTGTTACATAAACAAATTCTTTGTTCATATTGACAAACCATCTTAATAGTGCATTGCTATGTCTTAATCCGCTTATGTTGACATCTAGCATGAGTACTGTATGTTTTGAGATGTCCGCTTTTTTTTCAAATTTACATTTTGGGTAGCGGAGATCAATCGGACGAGGCATTATCTCATAATATATCTTTTGTCGGTAATTAATATATTTACATAGACTGACATTTGTATGTGGATGGTAAGTAAAATTCCTCTTCTTTTCACTCAGAATTAAATCCTTCAGAACATTCACATTTTCTGTAGTAATCCCTGTCATCAGACCAGAACACATTTGTCTCTATCGTCAACTGACTCTTTCTTTAAATTTCTGACGCATGTGTGGAAGGCAGCATCACTCGACTACCACAAATATATATAAAAAAATCCCAAAAGCTCTCACTTGTCTATTCAATAGGCAATGAGGAACTGTAACTACAGTTGACCATACGACGGCCTATTCATTTTAAAAAAAATGTACCCAGATAAAACAGTAGCTTAAAATTTCACAGAAAACATTACCTTCGAAGCACCGATTGTTTTGAAAACGTACTGAGCAAATGGGAAAAAACATCAGTCTCAATCATGCAATACAATTTTTTGATGTTGCCACCACAATAAGAAACGGACATTTGTTTGATTCTCCAAAGCTGTCCTTTAGCGGTGACTTCAATAACGCATGCACCCTTCATCAAAGAAAGCCGACTACAATCTTCAGTAAAAACAAAGAACCTTTCTTCAAAGGAAGTCAGTACCAAATTAAATGAAAGCAATGGAATATGATGGATTGTTTCATTTTCCAACGTGACTGGAACACTTTTAACCTGTATAGTGAAAGTTTCCTTTTTACAGGAAAAAAGTACATGCTTACGAACTCTACCGACAGCACTTAAAACGCAAACCTTTACCAACTTGGGACGTACTGAAAAGTAAATGTGCTTCATCATTCGTTACGTGATTGTGCTATTTTTTCCACTAAACTATGACAAAATTATTGAATGTTTTCAATCTCTGTGTGTGCATAGTTTCGATGGTATTACTTGTATTGTGGATTCAATGTATGTGACGTGATTCGCGGGTGAGTACACGGTGTAGATATTTTGTTCATTGCTATACATTAGACATGTATATATAAACAGTATACACGTATATGTACCAATGCCTGGTTCTCTGAATAAAGTAAAATATTATAAATGGTCCTGGCTTTCAAAAAGTCGTCATCAAAAAAATCGGCAACCTCAATATTTTGTCACCAATTTTCAAAAAATGTCGCCAGCACAAGTAGTGAATATTTTTCCAAGTCTGTTAATGTAAATTGCAATGACAATTGAAAAAAAATTGGATAGCTATTACTTTATTGACAACAAGCAATACAGCCATAATATTACAAAATAAATCATTACATGACTGTTTTACACTACTTCCATGGTCTTTGCATCCCGTATCACCGTTAGTGCATAGGTATCACTGTTGTCACCTGAAATAAATGCATTATCAAATGTAAAATATCTACTTTCCTGATCTCTCGATCTCTCTCATTTTTTTAATAGAAACATCAGGTATTAAAGCAAATCTATATTATGCATATTATTTTCCAAATAATAGTTTTGTAAGGAACTTTAGCTAATGACATTTTAATACTGAAACCCTATGATCGTACTTTGCAATGTAAGATAAGTGACGTATAATGCGACCGTCGATTTCATGCATTTAGGAATTAAATGCCCCCCCTCCTTTTTTTATGGCTAGCTTCACAAAGTACATCTCCGTCAACCAGGAGTTCAGAAATTTATTTTTTCCACGCTTTACATGCTTTGCTTTTAGTGAAATGCTTCCTGAATCCCAAGAATGATCACTGAATGCTGTAGATTTTTTTCTCGATAAGCAAACTAGGATCTCTACTCCCACCAATGAAACTTACACGAGTGAACACCTGGCATTAATGTACCATATATATAAGCATTAATTACCATCATGAAATTAAAAGAAGGAATGAAGAAACATATTACGGAGCATATGTGCCCCAAAAAAACTAATTCGGAATAAATATGTTGTTTAGTAAGCAGTGTTGAAGGTCTATATGAGTTAACAATAAGGAAATAAGGTGGGATATAAAATGTGGGAAATTGTTATTACATGTATGGTAGCTTGAGACCACATTTGAACTGTTAACATAAATTCACACCCATTTTTAGGCATTGCTAGTTATAACAAAAATGGGCATTGTTTATTTGTCAATCAATTGCTAGTGCTTTTACTCACTGTAGAACAGGCGGTTTCTTTTGAAGTCTGTCGAAGAGGCTTAAGTCGAACCTTCATTTATTGTGCAGTTTCGGCACAGCTGACCAGACTATCAAATGTGGGGGGTGGGGGTGTGTGAATAACGCACTCCGCAGGGAGAAACGGTGTGTCCTTTGAGAACTTCACGTGTATTGAACCCGAAAAATTGGTTAATATTTAGTGAAGACAATGCTTAAATATGTTGCAAAAAAATTCCCGATGGTAGGTCCCCATCTGCATGTTTTCGGATTCAATCTCCCAACTTGGTTTGTGAAAAGATTTATTTTTTGAATGACACGCTAGAATAACTGTACGGTATTAAATAAATTTACTCAGCGACTATTTGAATTCTTTGGAAATCTTTCTGTACTTTTGAAACTTAAACACAGAAGGGGCATTTTTCATTGGAACGTATTCGGATTTCTTGGAACTATTGGAATTTAAAGGACGTTTAGGAAATAGGAATTCATTCACTATGCTGTAAGTGAATTTAATTCTTTCACTCCTGTATTTTTAGAAATAAATTATTTTCAATTACGTAAAACTTGTTTGTTTTGCTATTTCTTGTTGCGTAGTTTAAGTTCCTGGAGTTGTAACATGGGATTTGATGGCAAAAGTAAAAGATGAATGAACAAAATTAACAGATATTACTTACCCCGCCTGGATTCATGTTTGATGAGACACTCCTTCTTCAAAATATCACAGCCAGTTGTAAATGAATGGATGACTTGTGCCTTGATACATGTATCACAGAACATCTGCATTAACTTTGTATCATATCTCAGCCACGGACGCTCAAGTTTCCAGCTGTCGAGAAATTTTCGGGAACTTTTGACCTGTTCATCATGATGTGGTGTTGCACTTGAAGCATTACTACCATCACTACATGTAGATGATGTTGGACTGTCAGGTATAACATCAGGTTCAGTGACTGTATTGTCTGACGAATTTGCATGAAATCCAAAATGCTGTTAATTTTGTTAACTTACTTTTAGGATGAGACGATGAACACGCAAAGTCTAACTTACGTTTACCCATGATAAAGTTGCACTGTTGACAGTATATAATTCTGATTGAGATTTTTTCCATTTGCTTTGTATTTATGCACAGCAATCGGTACTTCGAAGGTAATCAGTTTTCTCTGAAGTTTCAGCAAAACTATTTTATTGGTATATTTAAAATAAACAACAGAAGGATTAGCCGTCATTCAATTATTTGTAGTTGTTTCTGTTCATGTCTTCAGAGGTCGGTCGATTGTAGGTATAGTCCGGTAGCATGATTGAGTGTATCACATCATATAGTACTTGGGCCAGATGTCAACGTAAGTGGATTTTGATGTAACAATGCACTGTAAAGATGGGTTTGTCAGTACGAACAAAGGATTTGTTTATGTAACAGATAGATTCCAGTGCATTGTGTATCCAAGTTTGTGGCTTCTTTTCATGGTCCCTTCGAATTTCTCCACTCCAAATCCATGATTGTATGTACAAATTAAAGAGCCAAAAAGCTGTCACCAAAAAAATCGCCAGATGATATATTTTGTTGCCAATAAGGGAAAAAAATAGCAATTTGCGACATTGGCGAAGCCCAGGATGATCCCTGAATACCTTCTCTGTTTTCACTATTTCTCATTTAATATGCATCAATTTAAGATAACTGTGCCAATGAAGCACGTATTTTTGTGCCCGCATTTATTTCCTATACCCCACCCCCCCACCCCTGGGCACATTTTTTTTGGGTACATGCATCATTTTCTTCAGCTAACTGACCTGGTTGCTTATAACACGGTTCAGTCTATAACACGGTCGGGTTCTATGGCTCCCAACTACCGTGTTATAGCGGGGTCACACTGTAAGGGGTTTTTTGTTGTTTTTTTTTTAGTTTTGTTTGGTTCTTTGGTGTTTAAAGGTTTCCATACTTCATTTCAGAACTTGCAGACTTGTGAACTTTTTTTTATTGGAGATTGTGAAAATCTGGCATGATGGCTGATCAGCAGCAACAGCAGTCTCAGCAGCCTCAACAGCAGGCACCACCACAACAACCACAGCAACAACAACAAGCAGCAGCATCAACACAACAACCATCACAACAGCAGCAGCAACAACACCCAGTTACTCCTGCAACACCTCAGCCCACTCCCCCTACACAGCATCAGTTAGCACCACAACAACACCAACATCAGCAGCATCAACAGCAACAGAATTCAGCAGCTGTGTCATCCTTAGCATCGTCTATAGCTATGAACACAATGGCGATCACAATGCCTAACAACATTGGTATTGCACAGCAAGGTGCAGTGGCAAGTATTCGATCTCCACTTCCACAGGTACAAGTCATTCACCAGGCAATGCACAGTCCATCCTACCTGCCCCAGTTCTCATACAACCAGCAGCAACAGTTGATGCTTCAGAATGCTGCAATGCAAGGTAAATACACCATCAGCATCACATCGCCAACTGCAGAAAGCTTTGAACTGAATCTGGCAGCACAACTTATTCTGGCAGCACACAAGTGTTCCAATAGATAGGGTCTAACTTGTTTGCTAACCAAATTTGGGAGCACACAATGTTCCTGCAGACAGGATCTTGCCTGTTAGTAACCTAACCTGGCAGCACACAGTGTTCAAACATATAGGGTCTAACTTGTTTGATAACCTAATGTGGAAGCACACAATGTTCAGACATACAGGGTCTAACTTGTTTGATAACCTAATGTGGCCGCACACTGTGTTCAGACATATAGGGTCTAACTTGTTTGATAACCTAATGTGGCAGTACACAATGTTCAAACACAGTTCACAATGTTCAAACATATAGGGTCTAACTTGTTTGATAACCTAATCTGGCAGTACACAATGTTTAAACATATAGGGTCTGACTTGTTTGATAACCTAATCTGGCAATACACAGTGTTCAAACATATAGGGTCTAACTTGTTTGATAACCTAATCTGGCAATACACAGTGTTCAAACATATAGGGTCTAACTTGTTTGATAACCTAATGTGGCAGTACACAATGTTCAAACATATAGGGTCTAACTTGTTTGATAACCTAATCTGGCAGTACACAGTGTTCAAACATATAGAGTCTAACTTGTTTGATAACCTAATCTGGCAGTACACAGTGTTCAAACATATAGAGTCTAACTTGTTTGATAACCTAATCTGGCAATACACAATGGGTTTTTTTCCCCATTCACCTCTGCTACCCTAATCTTGCAACACACAGTGTACCAACATATAAGATCTAACCTGTTTGTTAACCTAATCTGGCAGCAAACAGTATTCCAACATATATGGTCTGACCTGTTTGTTTAAAAATCACAGTTAGAATGACTTGTGTAGACCCTGATCTACTGTGTCATTATACAACAGCAGATCCTGTTGTACACTTATGTGCTAAGAAAACATAGGCTTCTATCATAAATTACCTTTTTTAAGATAAAGGATGTTGCATTGTAATTATGTTGAAGCAATTCCAGCGTTAAATATATAGGAAAAGTCCAGTATACAATTTAATGTTCGCCAAAGAAACAACAGATTAACTTGCGATGGAAACTTTGTACAAAGATGCTTAAAACTGTGGTCTACGGGGAGTTGGCTATTAAAAATTGATTGATTCAGATTTTCAAGGACCTTTTCGAAACTTAAATGTCATTGCAAAGAAACATTCACATTTTAAAATTGTTTCATATTACAGAATTTGTGTAAATGTGGGGTTAAATTTCACCTATGAATGTCAGATGTCAGACATGTTAAAAAGTACCATCAAATATAAAAGTAGATGGGAATTTTATACGATAGACCAAAAGAGATTATGGGATGCCATGTTTGCTGTCCAACATCCATTCAGCAGTGAAAAAGAAGAAATGGTCTTATCTTGAATTTCTGAAATTCTGTTTCGACACTAGAGCTTCAGTCCCTTAGAGAAACTCTTGTTTTAAAAACACATATTATTTCATTGCTGTTGTGTTATATGCCACATTGAGTTTATCATATCTCCAGATTCTCCCTTGTTGAGTAATTTGTAGGTGTTGTCCACTGTATGTTAAAATTTCAGACTGAATAGTTCTTAAAAATAAGTGAACAAGGACTGTGGAAAGAGCTTTTCTTCACATTATATGAATTGAGGCAGAAGTTTGTGTGTACTTTTGCTAGTAGGTTATTTTGTTTGCTTTCAGCAACTGGTTTTGTACCATAATTAAAATCAAATGCCAGAGATAATACAATTATTGTTAGTAGGCAGTGTTTTTGCAGCTGCCATGCAAGCCAGTGGCATGAACATCAATCCTCAGCAGCTGAACCTTGCCAATATGGCTGTGGCAATGCAGGGCCGACCCAACAGCAATATGACTGCAACTCAAGGCATGTTAACTCATAGTCCCACACAAGTGCAGGTAAGGGAGTTCTCATTTTTTATAGTTTTTATTTTGCATGATGGTTGGCAAGGCAAGCCTTAAACATAACTTCCATTTTCAAATTTGATTTTTTTTTTTAAATTGCAGAAAAAATAATTTGCTGAAAGTCAAGGTAGGAAATAATATACAGTGCACACAAAGTGTATTGAAACATTTTCCAATAATGATGGCATAGCTGCCACTGATTTACACTCCACTGCTCTGTGTAATATCCAGGTGTGACAGATGGAGTCAGGCCGAAGCTGCACTCTGATGCGAGTTTTTATACTTTGACTGGGTCATGACCCTTGGAGTTAATCAGCTGCTTTGAGTCCTTTGGGGTACTGATATAGTTTAATGTATGTTGGATTGTATACATTAGCCAAGTAGACTCCATTCAGACCTGTAAAATTGAGTGTAACTTACACCTAGTGAGAGTAGTACAGCCTGTCAGAATATTACACCAGCTTTTGCCACTTAACTACACTCAACTGCACCCTATATACCATTACAAATCTAATATGGTCAAGACATTTTGTTTGTACTATATATAAAATCAAATAAAAGACAGAATTGAAAATAATTCTGCTATAAAGTCATATTACACAAGGTTAAACCATCTTTGATAATGATTCAGGTTTCTGCCTAACTGGGGCTATATTTGTCTACCCAGTGTCCCGCATCAATCATGAACTGGAGAAAGAAGATGAAGAGAGAAAGTATTGAGGAAATAAAGGGAAATGAACATTAATATTTGGATGCATGTACGAGAGAGTAATTCAGTCAGATAAAAACTAGGTCAGTGTACCCAAATTTTCATGCATGAATGAACTTTTGTATTTTGGACTATTCATTCATAACAACCTTAACATTTTGGACATTATTTACCAACACTCCTGAAAGTTACTATGTGGATACAGCTGAATAAAAGTAACTCATCCAGATCAAAACTAGATCATTGTGACCCAATTTTCACTCTGGAGTGACTTTTGTATTTTCAGCGATCCATTTATTTTACCCTCAATATCTTTGGACCCTATTTCACCTACATATAAAAGTTAGCATTAGGATGTGTTTTGGTGAGAATAACTCAACCATTTAAAACTAGGTCAGTTATGAATCATTTTTTGTTTCTGAGTAATTTTTATTTTCAGCTATGCAATCATTGCACTCTCATTATCTTAAACACTCTTCCATAGCAGCAATAAATTACCCATCGCTATTGCGCAACTTTACTTTTTCATATGAAAAAACCTTGATCCATTTTGATGTGAGTACATGCTCTCACAGGGTGGAGAATTATCATTGTGATGCAATGCACCCTTGCGCCTTGCATGGTACATGCGTAGAATGGTCATCTTTTTGAAGGACACCATGCTGTATGGACGTTATGTCCAGATTATCACTCGAGAAAATTTCCCTGTAGTGTTTACTGCATTCTTGGTCTCCCTTCGATGGTTAATTCGAATCTTGGTGTTACACTATCCATTCCTTAATTTAATTTCTATGCTGGTAATCTATTTTCCCCTTTATAGAAATATTTTGTTCTCTAAGGACTCTGTGAAGTTACATCATGTTTACCACCCATTAGGGGTTTGAGTACACTCTGCTACTTTTCAGTATACAACTTAGGCATGGGCAAGTCTTTATATTAAGGTATAATGACAAAACATGCCTAACATTAAAGAGCAGTGAGAGCCTAATGTATTCGTCTCTAAAAATCTATAAAGTAGATTGACATAAGAAGATCTGTGAATTTTTTATTGTAGTTTCCTTCAAGGCATATAGTAATAATGCTGACACTCTTGCTTTACACTGTTATTGCATGTCTGCCTGCATTTTTTCCTCAATTAAAGGCCACAACAGTGAGAAACATCTTTTGTGCCTAAAAGAAAAAGACATGAAAAATGGGTCATTCATTTGTTTGCTTTGTGCATACACAGCCACAGTCTACTTAGTATGCACTGCATAAAACCGGGTGAGTTTATGCATAATATTAAAATATATTGCTTTTATTTCATTTTTCAGAATAAAGAAGAATAGTCCAGGAGAGCAACATGGCCACAATAATGACTTTTAGGATACTCACCTACACTGCATCAGTTGCTCCAAGTGCATGTGAAAATATTTTTGTGGACTTTGCAAATTATTATCTTTTAAAACCTGTTAGGGAGGTGGTGCACTGCACACCTCACAATCATGATAACATGTTGCTCCCATCCACATAGGAGGTGGTGCACCAATCCCAGCACTCAAAGAGTAGTGTGTCAAACACACACCTCATGTGACCAATCCACACCCTTTTGAGTGATGAATCAATTGAGGATGAGGTATTCTCTGGTTATCACTCAGTGGCTGCATGGCACAGGGATAAGGCTCTGCAGTCCCATCCTGTGCAGGATTGGGAGTCTGTCCACTGGGCTCAAACTTGGAAAGGGGTATGCCTGATTTCCCTATTATCCCTACATTTTCTTTTGGGATGTGGGACCCTCCACCTCAGTTTTCTTGTTTCTTTATGCCCCGTGAGCTACTGGACCCTGCCCCACAGTAGAGGTGATGCTGCTGCTTATGTCAAGGGCAGACAGAAAATCTCTTCTCCCTTCTGTTACTCACAGCCCTTGTTCACCATGCTGAATAACAGGCTATAGCACAGAGTGCTTGTATGCCCCTTCCACAACTGAGGGACATAGTGATTCCTATCCACTCTCTGGTTTGGAGTATGATGATACCCATTCCATCCTCGTTGACTCCAATGAGTTCGATCTAGAAGCAGCACCACTGATACCTCCTATGAAGTCCACACCTTCCTCTCAGTTGGATGAGAAGTAGGACGTCTAGTCCTTTGATGCAGTTTGTACTTCTTCCTCATTCCTCTGTGACTGAGTATCTCATAGGCTTCAAAATATCACTTGCTCTTCCACAGTGTTGAGACCCCTGGTCTCTACTGCACACTCTGAAAATCCTGGTTTGGCCAAATTGGGTATTTCATGCTTATAGTCAAAAAATATTGAAGCAATGGAACAGAAACCCCAGTTACTTGTTACCATGGCTTCACCCCATAGCTGACCTCTTCTTGCCTGCTTTGTTTTGTTTGCTGAGAGAGTTCTCATTGAATCCAGCCATCAGATACATACTGGAAGCTGTGGCCAATGTGCTTTTTCAGTCACAAAGGCATTATTGGTAGAATTTCTGCGCAACTGTCCTGAAGTTGCATTGGACTCCTCAGAGGTCTTACTTAACAACAGTAAATACTACAGCTGCCAACGGGTACTTTGGGTACCTGCCCATTGATAATAACCTGGGTAGTTAAATTTGAAACCAGATGCCCATTCAAAAGTTTTACAAAAACCCCAACACATGTTTCCAAGTTCAGATCAAAGTCATCACGAGCAAGTGAGACACAAAATAATGACTACGCTTTTTTTGTCACACATTAGTAATAATTATGCTTATACCTCTCTTGGGGTTGGCATGTATGAACCTACAACAAAGCAGTTCAGGTTCACATTGAATAATTTCCCTTTGATTGAGTACCTGGGTAACTGATCATCAGGATCAACTGGTACCTGGTAAAAGTTTCCTAAACTTTTGACAGCTTTAGTAAAGACCTTTCAGTGGCTGCTCCATTCGAAGTCCATACCCTCTTTGGCAGACTCGTCATCAACATTGATCCTGACAACCACTCCTGGCCCCTTGTTGTTGTTGTTGTAGGGTTTGACGCCATTTTTCAACACAAGATAGGCTATACATGGCAGCCAGTATAAATGGTGGAGGAAGAATCCAGGGAAAACCCTGGAAAGATACACCAACCCATGAGAAGCTACTGGCATGCTTTCTCACATACCCTCATTGGCCGAACCCGAGACTCAAACCCATGCAGACAGAGGTGAGATGGCAATGATCTGTAACGGTGAACGCTTTAGATCACTCAGCCACTCGGGGCCCCCTGGCCCCTTGCAGTCACTCAGGATGCATGTTACCATGAATTGCCCTCAAGTGTTTCAAACAGATACAGCCACAGTTCAATACATAACCTTGAATCAAACTAGACCTCTTTAGTCAGGTTCCCAGAGCAAAAGTAGATGCCACAGAGCCCCAAAGAGGAAGTTTTCTAACCATCCTTCCTAGCCTGTTGAAGGAAGTGGATATTGCCCTTGGGACCCTCTCCTGGCATGCATTCCTCTCCCAAATGTTCCTGTAGATGTTCACCTAGGCCTCTTTTCCTAGGCTTGGTCAAGCATCACAGACAGTGGTTGGGTCCTTTTCATTGTGAGCAACGGTTACTGACTCCAGTTTAGTGAACAACAACCCCATCAAGGACACCCATGCTCTTCCACAAGTCCAGTCTAGTGAAATTGAGGAAGGAGGTGCACGCCTATTTGCAGAAAGGGGCAGTTGAAAGGGTCCTGAATGAATAGTCACCCACATTCTATTCCCAAATCTTTCTGGTTACCATGAAAGGCAGAAAGTTTCGAATCTCTTAAAATATGAACTTGGAGAATAAAAGCAAAAATTATGGAAAGATGATTGTTGTGGTGGAATCCAGATGCTGGTTTATCTGTGTTTGATTTGAATCTGGGTTTCATATTAGTTTCAGTAGAGTTGGTCAGGGAACCAGAAAAACTTTGCATGAATACTTCAGACACTTTAAATTGCACATACATTTTCATGGAAAACCTCTGTGTGATCAAGTTGTTGCTGGCAGAATTTTTTAAAAATGGCCGTCAACAAGCTATACATGTTCAAGATGAAAGGGACAAGAAACAGTTAACCTCTTAAAAAGTTTTGATAGTACAGAAGAATAACAGGGAACATTTGGGTTCTTGAGGGAAAAAATAGGAAGGGCAACAATTAAGTTTATTGGATGTGATGTATTGATTTGAATTTGTCTTTAGAGCTGCCAAGCCAACACACTTAAATTCTCTTGTGGCATGGTAATCAGTTATGGAGTCAAGCCTTGCCAGTCTTATTAAGTATTTTGAGCTGCAGAGACCTCTTCTGTCTTCCTCTGTCCTACTCTCATATGGAATCTTTCTTGTGTTTTATGGTCTTTAATGAAAACTCTTTATGAATTGAGTGAGGCCTCCTTTCAGGACTTCTTTTTTTTCTTGCCCTAGCATCTGTAAGAAGATCCATCAAGATTTGTGCTTTTTCTGTCAACACAAGCTATCTCCTGTTTAATGAGAAATACAATTCAGTTTCTCTCCTAACTAAAATCAGTTGCCTTTGGTAGCTCCACTGCCTTTAGAGATCCGTAGTCTCTGTCAGATCTGTGCAGGGGATAATGAGGATTACTCTTGTGACCAGTGAGAGCCCTCCATTTCTAGCTTAAGGTCTCCAAAGGAAAAAGAAAGGATAGGAAACATCTTTTCCTTCCTCTAAAAGGCTCTGTCGACATTTTGGCTGCTGTGTTACCACAATCAAAAGAACATATCAATCCCTTGCTGGTTGAGACATCTGCTTTATAAAATTAAAAGTGCAATAACGGTAGGTAAGCTTTTCCTACTATTAAAATCTGTTGTGGCATGGGGGCTTAAACTAATTTTAATTATAAAATACTTACCTGTCACTCTTGCCAAATGCCTTCCTCCCACCATGATCTGATATCCTGGTCATCTATAAAAAAAAAAAAAAAAAAGAGATGATCATTCCATGCATTGACCATGTGAGGTGTGGATTGCATCATACTGACAATTGTCCACTCTGGGGGAGGATATATACACATCAGATAGACAGTGTTTTTCAGTTAAGACCATGTGAAGTGTGGATTGCATCACACTGGCAATTGTCCACTCTGGGGGAGTAAGTATACATATCAAATAGACAGGAGTTTTTCAGTTAAGAAAAGTAAAGCTGTGCAACATCAATGGGTAAGTATTGCATAAGTAAAATTTTACCCCCTCCCCCCAAAAAATTACGATTCACCCATTCATGAAAATTAGTGTGTGGATGCATCGTATTGAAAGTTATTCAGCATATAAAAACTAGTTCCTATATGGTAGTTCATCATGACTAATATCTATGCCTGAGTAACTTTTTAAAAGTTTCAGCTGTTTTCTACACCCCAATATCTTAAACCTTGTTTCACATACATAAAATTGGTTTATGGATGTACCTAAAATAGAGTAGCTTAGTTGTCCCAAAACTAGCTCACTGTGACCTAATTTTCTTAATCAAGTGTCTTTTAGATTTTAGTCTTGGATTCTATTTTACCAACACTTTTAAGAATTGGTATGTGGAGACTTCTTAATGAGTGTGACTCAGCAGTACCAAAACAGGTCAGTGTGACCACATATTTATGTTAGAGTGACTTTGCATTTTGAACTTTCTGTTCTTTACACTCTTAGTATCTTAGACCCTATTTCACTTACATTCTTGAAAATTGCAGTTTGGATTCATATTCCAGCCATATCATCTTATCATCAAAATGTGACCTTGACCCATTTTTCATGCCTTGGTGACCATTGTGTTTTCAGCTATCTTTTTGATACATTATCTTGTATGCTATTTCACATACACTCATGAAACTTGGCATGTGGATGGAACTTACAAAGAGTAACTCATCCATGTAAAAATCGGGTCATTGTGATTTAATTTGCTTGCTTTAGCAACTTTTAATTACATCTATCAATTCCTTATGTCCACAATATTTTTGACCATATTTCACCTGCACTTATGTAAATGAATTTGTGGATGTGTCTCTAGGAGAGTAACTCTACCATTCCAAAATTAGATTACTGACCTAATTTTCAGGCCTGTGTGAAATGTATTTTCAGCTATTCATTTGTTACATCCTCAATATCTAGGATTCTATTTCACCAACACTCCTTGCAACTGCTCTGGTGGCCTACGTGGCTTGAGCAACTGCCTCAGATGCAGGAGGTCACAGGTTTGAACCCTGGCCAAGTCATACCAAAGGCTTATTGTTTGGCGCTCAACATTCAGAGGTTAGTGTTAGGACTGGTCAGCCTGGTGTCAGGATAATCTGATTGAGTGGGACATGGGGACTTGATTCCACATGTATGTGGCATGCTCCAGTACTAGACATCACTGTCAACTGCCACACTGCAGACATCGCAGTGGTATGACTCAAATTGTTAAAGCTGCATAAAATCCAAAACACACACCCAGCACTCATTGCAATTGATATTTTGAGGAATGTAAATGAGAGTACCTCCGCCATACCAAAAGTACATGTAGGTCACTAAGACCTCATTTTCATGCTTTTGTTATTTCCTCTGTATAAGTTGATATTTTGATGCTTCTTTTGGCAAGGAAATACGTGTTTATGAGTGAATACCTTGCTGTTTATGATGCTTTACCAATCAAAGCAAGGCAATTCTTTCCTCAAATACTTTCATATTTTGGCATTAAAATATATTTATTTTAGTTAAAATTCAGTTTTCAGTGTTACAGTAACTCCCATACAGAACCCACTATAGAGGTGATGTTAGTGGCTTCTTCTAAGCATGTAAGTTTGTCTTGTAACTTTCAAGTATCACAAATGAGATTGCTTGAAAGTTCAGTGAGGCTTTTAAAGATTTGACCATTAATTAATACTATGAGAATTACTGGAAAATAACAAAACATTGACAGGAAAACCTTGTTCTACGTTTGTATTGTACAAACAATATGTAAATGAGATTTGTTACTGATGATATGGAGGGATCATGCTAATAGGCTGGTAAAGTCATTTAAAACTGATGGCATTGACTGAAATGCCTAGGGTGACAACAGAGATGCCTTGGATTTTGAGGTCATGGCAACAGTGCCCTATTTTCAGGTGTGATTTAAAGTAACAGTTTCATATATAATCTTCTATTAAAAATGTTGTGCTAATATATATTGATCGATAATAATTACAGTTGAATTGGTGTTTTATTCAAGAAAATTCATTTATAAAGAAATTTCTGTATATTATTTTGTCAGATAAAGGAGTCACTGTTTTGCAACAAATTAAACATTTCACAACAGTCTATTGATTGTTATTGCTGACTTATGAATAAATATAATTTTGCCATAAAACTGTATAAACAAAGAAAAGCTAAGTTTTAGCTCTACTGGTCATAGTCCAGAAGAGCTTACAGGATTGTCTGTTGTCTGTCATAAGTCTGTCCATTAGCAAAGTTTGTTATCACTAGTCCTCCAACATTACTTGGAAGATTGCCTTTGAAACTTAACAAAACATTCATCCCATGGTCTAGTTGGTCCTAAATGAAAAAAATCATGCTGCTCAGACATCCAGTATTGCCAGCATAGCGGCCATCATGAAAATCTGTTTATAGCTACTCCTTCTGACTGGATAGATATATCAACGTATCCCTCATCCTCAAACCTAGCATGACCCCAGAGTGTTATCTTGGATTCACTGTGCATTTGAAAACATTAGTATTGAAAAAAAAACTTTTATTTACTGTATCATTAAATTATCCCCTAATATAAGATATAGTCACACTCAGATGTCCATATTTTCAAGTACAAATTCGCATTAGCAAACATAACTAATTGAAAGCAGATTTTCAAATTGTAGGTACACTCATATGCCATCCAGCCAGGGGGAAAAAAATGGTGCACAATCATTATTTTACTCTGGTTTTATGTATCAGTATGTATAATTTGTCAGAAGTAAAATTCCTGTTAGATATTTTTGTAACAAGTAATCTTTAATTTTTAAGGCACATAGTTTACTCATACAGGCTTAACTTGTTTTCATGATATTTGCTGGTCTGACCTTGAGAATCTGACCCTCATCCTTCAGGACTTGAATCCAGTAACATAACTACCAAGTCACTGTGATGCCTAAGTTACATTGGTAGTAAGTCTAATATTTTTAATCTACTTTACGTGAAAAATGTCCATATCATCTGAAATGCAGGTCTGATGTCCATTATGGCCACCATTGCAGCCATCTTGAATATAATGTTTTTGCTTTTCCTCCTTCGTTGATAGACTTATCAACATTAGGGTTTTCATAAAAGACTTCATATGGTGTCAAACCAATCCTATATAAAAATTGCGCCAATCTGATCATCAAATATGGCCATCAGGGTGGCTTTCTTGATAATTGAATTATCAATTTTCTAATTGATGGTCTTATTTCCATGGGTTTTTCACTGAATGACTTCTTATAGTCTCAAGTTAATCCTAAATAAAAATGGTGCCAATCTGACGTTCAGTATGACTACTATCAGCTTGAAAATCTTATTTTTTCTTCTTTTTTTTTTTTTTAATTTCTTAAAGTCCATATTGACATGGGGCTTCACTAAAACATGTATGATGATATTTAGTTGGTTCAAAATAATGTGTCAATCAGTGGTGGCATCTTAAAAATCTTTTTATCACAAACTCTTCTTCCAGGGCTGGTCGTAATTTTACTAAAACACTAAACACTTCTCACTGTGCATGTATTTGGATCTAAATAAAAATGACCCAGTGTGACTTATCAAAAAAATGAAAAAAAATCTTGTAACAGCTTTTCTCCTGAATAGATGACAATAAAACCAACACAAATCAGCCTCTTTTCTTGCAATATATAGTTATTTCTCTATCAAACTGATGCTATCTTCTGTCCAAACTGGCTGCCTTGACAGCCATCCTGAAAATCTTTATTTGGTTTCTTTTTCTGTTTGTGAAGCAGTTTTCATTATTGAGCTTATGAATGTAGTGACTTGTATATACACATGTGAATTTTAATGAGATTTTGTATTTAGTTGCATTCAAATGAACAAGTTGATAGTCAGCATTCTGACACTGATTTTTAAGGTCAAAGGTCTTGACTCTGGTTTTTTAGATGAAATAGCTTTGTGAGCATGATGACACAGACATGTATGAATGGATTTTTACCTGATCTCATTTTTTATTATATCTGTTGAAAACCTTGAATGATGACACTGAAATAGCCAATAATTTTATATTCATGATACAGGTTCAAGGTCATAGACCATGATGATGAACTTACAGGTACGTTGTGAACATGTTATCTGAGACATGTAAAACGATAGTTTTGTTACCAAATTTGGTATGCTGTAGTTTCACAAGAATATCAGATATGGTTTCAATATTTTGCAGTTATGTAGAATAAAATGATGGAAGACTTAGTCTTATCCTGGATTCCTGGAATCTTTTAAGTCAGTAGACAGTCGAACCCTTTGAGGGAATTATTTTTTTCAGGTTTGACATTACTACAAGGTAAGAACATTTTGGAGATTTTATTTTAATAAGTGATACGATTTGAACGTATACAGTTTACATACTTTTTTAATTGCACTGGTCAGAGACCAAAAGAGCTTATGTGACGGCCTTTTGTCTGTTGTTCATCCAATGTCTATATATTGTCCATCCAATGTCCATAATGCATTAGTACAAGCTTGTTTTTGCTACTTCTTTTAAACTGCATGAGGATTGCTAGAAAACTTTACAGTCACATTTACACCAAGGTCTTGTGGGTCCTGAATGAAAATGGTACCCCATGTCCACGGCAGCAGCCATCTTGAAAATCTTTTCATTGCTACTACTCCTGAACAGATGGCCATATCAACATGGGATTTTCACTAAAAGACTTCTTATGGTATTTGATTGGTCCTAAATGAAAAATGGTGCTCTTAGAAATCTAATATGGACACTGATGACCATCTTGAAAATATTGTTACCACTACTCTTGATTGGATGGTCATATCTGTATGTTTTTTTTCTCCCCAAAACATTTCTTGATGTTTATTTTGTTATAATGAAAATAGTGCCAATCTGACATCCATTATGGCCACCATGGTGGTCATCTTGAAAATCATGTTATCACTACTCCAGAACATCTGGTTGTATTAACATGGTGTTCCACTGAAAGATTTTTTGATACCAAGTTGGTCCCTAATAATAATGGAGCTTTTCAGACTTCCACTATGGTCATGACATCTCAAAAATGTTGTCACTACCCTCTAGTGCCCATCAGATATGCCCTCTGACAACCAATATGGCCACCGTCCTGAAAATCTTATCACTACTCATCCTGTACAGATGGTCATACTGACATAGGATTTTCCTTGGAACACTTCATTGGTATCTATTTGGTCCTAAATGCAAACAGTACTGATCTGACATCCAATAGGGCCACTATGGCATCCATCTTAACAATCTTGTTATTGCTACTCCAGAACAGAAAGACATATTGATATTGAGGTTTTCACTGAAGGATTTCAAATTATGTCAAGCTGTTCCTGTATGATAATGGTATGATTTTTACATCCAGAATGGCCACCATGAAAAGTTTGTTGTTTCTGTTCCCCCAGGATTGATGAGATTTTCACTTGAAGTTGGTCATAAATTAAAATGGTACATATCAGACACTTCCTCAGACATGCAATACATAAAATCTTATTATCACTGGTTCTCCTAAATGGATAATTATGTCAAGATCAGGATTTCACTGAAATGATTCTTATGATATCCAGTTGATATCAAATGAAAATGGTGCCTGTCAGAAATAAACTCTGACATCCAGTATGACCACAAAGATGGCCATCTTGAAAAATCTTGTTACTACTCATCCTGAACAGACGGTGATGTCAAAATGGTACTGATTTGATATCCAATCTGACCATCATGGTGGCCGTCGGGAAGAACTGTTATTTCTATTCTTCCTAAATGCAGGGTTTTATTGAAGAACGGTTTTGACTAAAAGATTTCATATGAAATCAAGTTCAGCCCAATGAAAATGGTGCACGTCTTTTGATATCCAGTATGGCCATGGTGGCATCTTGAAAATTTTGTCACTACTTATCATGAATGGATGGTTGTATGAACATGTATTTGTCATCAAATAACTTAATTTGGTGTGAGGTTGGTCCTAAATGAAAATGGTATTGATCTGATGTCCAGTATGACCTTCTTTATAATCTTGTTATTGCTACTCGTCATGAACAAATGGTCATATTGACGTGAGATTTTCACTAAAAGATTTCTTATGATATCTAATTGGTTCTGGGCAATACTTACTTAGATGGCATTGATAGGGAATTGCATATATTACAAGTGGATTTTGACTAGAATTTGTTTCTAATTACATTCCAATGAATAAGTTAATAACAAGCACCTTGACATTGATTTAAGGTCCAAGGTCTTGACCTAAAGTTTTAGCTGTACTGGCTTGTAAGCATGATGAAACAAAAAAAAAGTATGAATGGATGTTTGACTTGTAGCTCAATTTGTAGACATATCTGAAAAATATATTGATGATACCACTTCAGAAACTTTTGTTTCCAATAACTATTGCTTATAAATTTAACTAAAAAAGCCCAGAGATTTTTGATATGTGGTATCAGGTTCAAGGTCAAAGGTCATAATAAAGAATTCTGTTCTGCACTTACATGTATGTTGTGAATATGTTACCTGAAACCTGAGAAAATAGTTTTGTTACCAAATTTGGTATGTTGGAGTTTCTCAAGAAAATCAGAGATGGTTTCAATACTCAGCAGTTAAATGGAAGAAACGGACTTATCTTGGATTCCTGGAAATTCTATTCGGACAGTAGAGCGTCACTCCCATCGAGGGACTCTTGTTTCCTGGACCATTTTCAGCCAGGAACTCCTATGATCTCTTCACCTCCAACGAGTCAGGCCTACAATGTGCAAGCCACTAATGCCAGCAACAAGACAGGAGCCATTATGGGCAATGGCAGCAAGATGCCCTCTCAAGCTACCCAGCAGCAGATGCAGCAGGCCCAGCAAGCTCAAGTTGCCCAGGCTACAGCCATGGTTGGCAAAACTGTGATGTCCAATCAACCCAACCCTCCACCACTGCTGATTGGGCAACTAGGTATGACTTGTTGACAGTTAATTTAGGCACATGAAGTGCCATTTTATTAGCATGTTCTTTGAGATGTCTCTGCATGTGTAGAGGATATTCAACAATATAGACTGTTAGTGGAACATCATATTTCTTTCTTATTTGCAACAAAGTTAATACTGCATTCTAACATCCCAGCAAATGTAATGTTTTTTGATTGGTAAAGTACTGTTGGCAATTTTGACATTATGACATCATGGTTTTCTTTCTGTCCCAAAAAGTACATTTTATTATTTTGCAACACAATTTTTAGAAGGAGAATGTATCAGAATAGAAATAATGGATTTTTGTTTTATTATTTGTAGATTTTTTTTTATGATGGACTGACTGTTGCAAAATCTGCTTTACCAGATTTGCTGATTTGTCACCATTAACACTCGTTTAGCAGCAGTAAAGTCATTATTGACATCCTTAAATCCTCAATTACAAGATTGTTATCCCCAAAGTTAAAAAGGATTACAGTAATGGTTTGGCATAAATATTAAACAATGCACAAATTTCCTTCTCAGCATTATTATTAATAACATAACTGCAAATACTTAAGTCTCATTTACTTATAAAAAGGATTTTGTGTGTCAACTGCTTCTTCTCCATCGAATACATTAACTGGTCACAATAACATTAGGAATTAACTTTTACTACCTCCTAAATCCAAACCATTCAGAAACAAACTTACCTTTCTCATTTGTATTTAAAATAGACTGTAATGTCTGTGGAAAGTAACTCTTCAAAGATACTTTTATGATTAACCCTTTTTCACTGTTTGGTGGCAACCCATCTACCAAATTTTCCTCAGTCAAAACATTTATTCTATATAGTCAACATCATAATTGTATACCTCCCAAAATCTGTTGAATTTCTTGACATACCAACCATCCATCTGCAATATCAGCATTTTGTTGAATTCTCCATTGCTTCTAGCAGTGTTTTTCATATGTCATTTTGTTCACCACTGCTCTGCTGTGGACTTTTTCACCAAGCATGCCATTTTCTCCATTTTGTAGCAATGTTATATATAATTTGCAAAGTTTAAATTCTTTACGTTTTTTTACTTACAGCGTTGTTGCTGTACTTTTTGTTCAGTTTGAGCCATTTTTTAAATACATTGTTCATTGTCATTACTGGTACATAATGGTGACTAGATGCACCAAGTGTAAAATGTTTAAGGTCTCAAGGATGCTAGTGAGATGCATCACAGTTGTACTAAATGGACTTGATCCAATGCTTGAAGTGTTTGTGCAAGATTTTTTTAAGGGACTTAGTCCATGGTTCTGCAGAAACACTTGATAGGCAGGGCAGAAAGCTCAAGACTGAAATTGTCAAATGTCAGAGCTCCAGGTCTTCATCCCTACGCTGATTCAGTAGTCATAGTTGAGATGTGCCATTGATCCCTTCCCCTTTCAAGATTTCTTAGACATTGGTATTGGCAACTGTCACTTTTGGATAACTGAACCAGGTAGTATGGGATACTATGGATTCAAACATATTGTCATCTGCTTATCTACTGCTTGAAATCTAGATGAGTAACCTAGTGGGCCCGAGTCCAGGGCATGCCAAAGCAGGGCATTTACATCTCAGAGGATGGGGTTTTCCGCCAGTTATGGAGTTCCACGCACCACACCAGTCATCTATGCTGTCTGCCACAATCCTGTCCCCAACTGGTCATCCTTTGCTGCTTTTGATCAGAGATCAATTGTAGCAATAAAGCCAGGCTGCAAACTGGCTGACCATTCTCACATTTATTGCCTGTTATGGTGATTCGTTCTGTAGGTCCACCCACCATCTGCTGACTTGACAGTCCAAGCTCCATCAGCTGCCCATAAGTCTGCTTAGATGATTTGTCAGCAATTTTTTGCTTAACTTAGCCCGTGGGAACATGTCCTTTGTCAATGCTGCATTTTCCTTTCTGCCAGGTGTGATTTACTTAGACATGGAAGGTTTGCCAGACAAGGATATCTGTTAGAAGTGAGTACATGGACAACTACAATCAACTTATGAACTTACATCCTACAATGGAGAAGGCAGAGTTTAGCTTTTTAATTTTGCAGTTGATGAGATTTAATGGATCATGTCTCTGGCCAGGTTCCCAACACTGCCATCTTGGAATCAGGCATACTATTAGATTAAAGCCTATGTGGATGCAGATGATAAGGGTGAGCATTCCTCCTTCGCTATGTTCTTTCAATCGCTCAAGATTAATGAGATTACCGATCATCTGTTTGACAAGATAGAGGACCCTGGTAATTTCAAAGCCATCTTTTCAGAACTGTTGTCGTCATTCTCCACCTACTGGTACAGAACACACTTAGACAACTACTGTATAGAAGTTCCATGTTTGGACTAAGATATAGTGGTAGAAAACTTATTTGCACTAGTTTTCTGTAAAATAGATCACTGAATGTTCAAGTCATCACTTGTAGACTTTCAGACTTGCTGTGATGGCTTGGGAGTCAGTATATTCAGCATTTCAGAAATTTTTAACAGGGCCACTCATCACGCTATGGCAAATTTCCTGACTGCCTGGTGCAACTTTGTTTTATCTTCATTCAAGCCCCGTCATTTTGTAGTGCTATGATCATCATTACTGTTTGCTTCTTGACAGCTATTTGGAGGCCATATGGAAGATGTTATGAAGCCGGCTGCACACGAATTGCCTTTTCAGTTTACATTACCCTTGACTTCGTTTCACCCAGTGTTGAGAGAGAAATGGGTGAATTCTGATCACCCACAATTATAATTTAGATGGCAACAGTTATCACTATGCCAAAAAATGGCCTGATAAAGCAGAGAGGAAATCCGTTTTGATGACAATGGTTGTCTACCCACTGACAGTATCATGTAGGTGCTAGGCTGTTTAATTTTCATCAAATGAGTGGTCAGATTCTGTATTCTGAGTTGTATCTCCACTCATCAGTCTCTTCATGACCAGGAATAATCACAAGCTGACACCTTTGTGTTGCTTGTACAGGAATCTGAAGCCTGACTAGTGGATTCTGTGTTGTTTATTTGGGACAGGATGTGGAAATAAGCCTTCCCATCTGATTCCAAGAGTGACTCAGAAAACCAGATCTGTAAGGTGGTTCTGTTCATTCCTCTTAGAATGGATAGGTCAAGGGTCAGTGATCTACTTGATCAAATATAAATACATTTCCAGGATGATCCAGGCTACTCACACAGTTGAGATTGCATATCTTCCACCACTGTCCAGTCAGACTACTTCATGTATGGCTCTTATCAGGAAAGTATTGCATGGAGAAGAGTTAATGGCTTCAGTTTTGGAGAGGATCGCATGAACTAGAAGTTCTCTTACTTTGAAAGCATTTGAGGAAAAGTGTCATGTCTTTACACACTGGTGCAGGCATGACATTGTTATCATGTAGGTCTCTATTATGCAATCAGCTAATTTTATTCTCTGGCTCTCTGAAAAGAAGAAATTAGCACCAGTTATGAGGAAATGCTACTGTTCCAATGATTGATGACACAACAAGGATTTCTTTGACTTGCTGGCAAAATTTGATCAGAACTGGCCCAGGTCACTAGCATTGTTTCCCAAATGGAAGCTGTTTTGGGTTCTTGCATGGTGTCCTCAAAGTTGCATCATACAAAACATGATTTGTGATAGCAATGTCTTCATCTTGCTGAGTGAGTGAATTGCATGCCCCTTTGGTAGACCGAGACTGTCTTCTGTTTCACGCAGATGGCTTCAATGGTTCTAATGATGCAACCAGGATTCATGGCCAAAAACTGGTTGTTCCTTCTGCACACTAGATGATATTCTGAAACCTGCTTTGTGCTTTCAAGTGTGGTATGTGATACAAACGGAAAGCATTCATTGATGCTGGCAAAGATCTTTTCTCCCAGTGAAAAAGTTAAAGCAAGACATTACTCCCCAAGCTTTGGATCAAGTGGGTGATTCGCTCAGCATATTCTGAGATCTGACAGGATCAGTTACACCTCATGAAAACATCACTTCATTAAATTATAGTAATCTCTGTGAGCCTCATTTTGAATGCAATTGTTCTATCTGAGACATTATTGATGCTATTGGCTGGCACACTCTGTCAACTGTCTCTAGCTTTATCTTCACAAATCAGACTTACAGAGAAGTGAACTGAAGAGGATGGGTCTAGTGGCAGTTACCCAGAGCTCCATCAAACCTTAATATATGTTGTGTTGGTAGCTGCCTATCAAATTTCAAGGGAGATAATTGTATCTTGGAAGAGTTAGTTTCCATAGATAGATTTTATTGTCTATATTGTATATCAACAGAAAATAAACATGTTTCTCTGTGTGAGGGCTGGATTCAAAGTTAATAACAAATGTAAATGTAATCAGATAAGTATTCTCAAAGTTACATAATTTGTGACATAAGTTTCCTTGTTCTAAATTAAAAGTCAATTACTACAGGAGAATCTTCTTCTTGCAATAAAATTCTTAAACAGAAGCATTGTTGAACACTTTTGAACAAAAAAAAATGCAGTTTTAAAGGCTGATTTTATCCCATATTTCCATGCAAATGCAAAATCACTTCTGATTCTTTAGTTGGTAAAGTATATTTTTTTTTGTTTATTTTCAGGTGTTCTTCCAGGCCACCTTACTACCAACCAGACATTTGGGCCTCACGTAAACTTATTATCATGTTTGGTTTAGAGTTGCACTTGCACTTTTTTCCAGATTAAATACTTTACAAGCCATAACAAGCATTTAGACCTGAAAATGTATATCCTTTCTCATTCCATGAATGGAGAATCCATACAGTTAAATCTTACTTTGCAATATGTATACCCAGTGTTGCATGTAGGATCCCAGGAGCAAGAAACACCATGTCCCTAAACCTGCAAATTTGGGGACAACATTTTAAATGGACAAAGCAGAAAACTAGTAAAGATCACACTAGGAGCACAACAAAAATGAGATATTCATATTTGCTTTGTTAGTTTTGTCACCCAAACTTTGTCTTCTACACTGTACTTTCATATTTGCCTTGTTAGTTTTGCCACCCAAACTTTGTCTTCTACACTGTACTTTCATATTTGCCTTGTTAGTTTTGCCACCCAAACTTTGTCTTCCACACTGTACGTTCATATTTGCTTTGTTAGTTTTGCCACCCAAACTCTGTCTTCTACACTGTACTTTCATATTTTCCCTGCACACTTACAACTCATGATAACATTAATATGTTTGAACATCTGGTTAACCTGAAATGAGCAACACCATGGAAATTTTCAATTCAGGATCTAGCTCTTTTGTAGCTTTAATATTCACTCATTATTGACCATCATTTATTATAATAAAAACACTTTTTCAGAATTTCATTTCTTTTCAAATTAATAAATCACTGATTTAATGATAAGATATGTATTTGCATATATTTAATGTCCTTTGTCATTAGTCAAACCACAATTTAAAGTTTTACTGCTGTAGGTGTGACTTTTACCTAGAAAATACATTACACAGGTGGCCATCAAAGACTTTACATCTCGGCCAACTACTACAGATTATGAATATGTTTGTTGCCAGATGTATTGTTTTAAGATGAATATTATTGCCTTCTTCCGTGGGAAATATTATCCTGTAGTATTGTCTGCTGGGTGTAGACCTTAGGCTCAGGCACTATACATACCACACAATACTACAGGAGAACAGCTCACTACAGGAGAACACAACAATAGATTTATAATAGATGCCCATGAGTCAGCAGTTTAGATCTTTTGTTGCAGAGAGCACCTGCAGAAAAGGTTCCACTTTATTCGCTTGAAATGATAAGCAGTAAGTTGAGCATAAAGCCTGATCTGCCATAGCAGTACGTGTATGTAGCAGCAGCAACAGATCTAAATCTGTGTTGCTTACTGTTTGTGAAGTTTATCGAGAAATTTCTTGTGGCAAAAGCTTGTCATTATCATTGTCCAGGTCATGTGTATGCCCGTTTTAAGACTTATTTAACTTTGTCTCTTTTGTGAGCTCTCTGCATTGAAGGTGTATTCACTTTTTCAGCATGTTTGCACCATACTGAATTTATAAGGCTCATTTTTCTTTAGATATATGTAAGCCACAAAGTTAATTGATGAAGAAACACTGAGTATGCATGGTTGTAAATTCCAAGAAAATCATGATGTTTTAGACAGATTTCTGCAGGTGCTTTTCTTCCAAAAGGCATTCAGGAATCAAAAACGTTATTAGTAATGGATTTTTTTAAGCTAGTGTCTATGCTTATTAATGCATGTACACATATTAAGTCAGATACATAAATACAATATTTTCCACTTCTCCAGTCTAAACAGGGACAGTCTCTCAGTATGGCAGGACAGGCACAGCCACAGCTGATCAGCACACAAGCACCAGTGCGGTTCTCACAGGCACAGCTTGTGAGCAGTACAGGGCAGATTATCACTTCACAGCCCATGCTAACAAATCAGATCATGCAGGCTATGGCAGCAAATCTCCAGCAAGGAATTCCCATTGCACATCAGCCCATACTCTCAGCCCCTAATCAGTCACCTACCATCATAACAGGTAAAAAGTCCGAACATTTTTATAACAATCATTGATTCAGAAATTAAAATTCCCAGAGTTGTATATGAATTATGTATTGTTATGTTCTTCTCATGTACACAAAAGTACAGAAGAACCATACATGCCAAAGGCATTCTAGATGTCATGGCTTTCAGCGTTTGTTAATATTTGTATTCTCTACAGAATTATCACTTTTCTGTTGGTATTTGTTGTTGACATAGGCGTTAAGTTTTTGCGTTTAGCTTAGTTCTCTGGCACTGTTCTTTGAAGAGTCATACAATTTGATGTGTCAATTCATTTTGCAGTGTACAGCTCATCACAGCAAAAGGAGGTCCCCGTGACTTTTTTAGGCTTGAGAGATTTCATTCTGTTTTTTGCATTTTAGCGCAATTTCTCTAACGTAGTTTTAATTTGTTGTAAGTCATGAAATTTGATGGGTTGTAACTTGTTGTAAGTCATGAAATTTGATGGGTTGTAACTTGTTGTAAGTCATGAAATTTGATGGGTTGTAACTTGTTGTAAGTCAAGTAATTTGATTGGTTGTAACTTGTTGTAAGTCGTGAAATTTGATGGGATGTAACTTGTTGTAAATCATGAAATTTGACGGGATGTAACTTGTTGTAAGTCATGAAACTTGATTGGTTGTAACTTGTTGTAAGTCATGAAATTTGATGGGTTGTAACTTGTTGTAAGTCATGTAATTTGATGGCTTGTAACTTAATGTAAGCCATGAAACTTGGTAGTATATTTATCTTTGAGGGCATCATTCACTGTGGGCAGCATAGTTTACAGTGATTGAATTTTCTTGCACTGGTGACTTCAGTTATGCCATAGCATAGTAGATGAGACATAGCATCCCAAACAGCTGATAGAATATGAATTTGCCTCTTTAGTCCTGAAATTTGATAGCTGTTTAGAGCCAGAGGAGTGCTACAACAACTTTAGGTAACTCTGACCTAGTTTTCATGCACCATTAACATTTTTTGTCAATTTCTTATGCTCGGATCTATGTATTTCCTACACTAAAATCTACTATGATGGAAATTAACAATTTTTACATCTTTAAAGTGTGAAATTTTTTAAACTGTTGTTCAACATGGACTCAACAGCTTACATTAAATACTTTGAACACATCAGTTGTTGTGGTAGTAGTGTGCTCTTGTATTTATCTTACATCCATAGAGAAACATCACCTCAGGACAAAAGATAAATCTGCCATATCTTTATGGCATGCAGGAAAGTGCTACTGACTTTGTACAGCTATATTTCTTGATTGTTAATACTTTATGCTATAAATCAAAGAATACATCTTAATGAGGCATTACATTTGCTGTCACAAAATGGAAATGAAAGTGGGTGCTTTAGAAGAACAAAAGTCCATAAAAAATTTTATAAATCTTCAGCAGGTTTGAATATGTAAAATGACAATAGCAATAAAGAATAGAGTAATAATAAAGTGTTTATTATTTGGTCAAAGTGCAAATTTCCACAGTAATTAGGATTTCTATCCACAGTTGTGTTTGCATGTTCCATGTGTCAGATGAAGGACATTTTGTTTTCTGAATGAAATGTTATAGATCATCTTACATGACCTGACCATTTTGACATTCACTGGAATAATTTTTATGGCATGGTCTTATGGATGAATAGGTATGGTGGTGTGCATATATTCTGTATTGTTTATGTGAGCAAGATTATTATGCAGTGCTACACATGCATTGTGAAAGTGCTGCAAAACCTGTGCAGATAAGTTGCCCAGTCATAGGTGTATGACAACTAGCAAATTCAGCCTTATCTAGTTTTTAGCAATGTAACAGTAAAAGTCATCTGACCACATAGGTGGGAGTCATATTGGATTGATCTCACTTTGGATAGAGGGATTGACAGTAAGTCCTGTCAATATATAAGTTACGGCTTCTTGGTACTAGGTATAACTTTCTTTTATAAACCTTGCAAACTTGTATTTAGTGGTTTCTTTTTAACTTTTCGAGTGAGTCCAAGGAGTTTTCTCACACAGGGAAGGATACTCTGTCAATGTTTCTACCTATTTCTCACTCTTCTATTGGAACAAAGGTACTCACTTTATTGCTTTAGCTTAGTCATGCAGTATAAATGTCAGCATCATTTTGGTTACCTGACCTGTTGTTGGTATACGTTCATTTAAAAAATGTGAACTTGACCTAATATATGAATTCTGTCACTAATTCTCTAATATCAAACCAAAGGGTTGAAATTCTTATAGATATTTCTGTTGATCATTAGTGTCCTCTTGACAGTAAGTTTACACAACATTTGGCTGGTTTCACCTGTATGGACTGTCATTTTGCTGTCTGCATTTGCAGATGTTAATACAATAGGAAGGACTAAGTGTTCAGAGTGCAAAGCTTAAAGTTGGTAATGGATAACAATGCTGCATGCCTGAAATGTGTGCAGTGCAATTTGAGTCATACATTTACACAGGATGGACATAGCATGCCTGAAATGTGTGCAGTGCAATTTGAGTCATACATTTACACAGTATGGACACGTAGCATCTGTGGACCATAATCTTAGCTATTAGAGTCTGGGTCTTCATGAGAATAGACAGTTGGGTTGCTCTTCAGAGCCACCTCCACTTTGGTACCCACTTCCTGCCTTCGGTTCAGGAAGATAGCAGGGTGTGACCCCTTCAGGAGCATTCATCGCCTGTCGATCTCCTGGAGGTGATGGCCATAATGCATTTTAAATTTATCAGGAGGTGCTGTGTGGAAAGAACATTCTCATTCTTCCACGTTGGCTGTGGTTATTGCATCAGAAGCAAGGGGAACATAATGCCCATATCTCTGTACCGAGTTGGGATTTCGGATTTCACTCCAGCCCAGTTGATCTATGCTGTGGTGTTCCACAGGGGTCTGTTCTTGGACCTGTTCTCTTCATTCTATACACTCAGCCACTCTCAAGTGTCATAGATCATCATCCAGTGTCTCACCAATTGTATGCTGATGACACCCAAATATACAAATCTAGCCATCCAGCTGAAGTTGAAGCTACCATCCAAGGCGTAGAGAGGTGCATTTCCGATGTGAAATCATGGATGACATGTAACAAGCTGCAGATGAATGATGATAAAACTGAAGCCATCCTGATTACAACACAAAGACTTTCTCATTCACATCCTTTACCTCAGACAATAAATATCAGCAACACCAACATTAAATTCACACAGTCAGTACGAAACCTCTGTGTTACTCTTGACAGTACTCTCTCATTGCACCAACATGTCATGAACATATGCAAGACTGCATATCTTGAACTGAGACGTATCAGCTCCATGCGCAAGAATCTTTCAGTTGATGCCACTAAAACACTTGTGTGTTTCTTAGTACTTTCAAGACTGGACTATTGTAACTCAATTCTGTCTGGTTCGTCTCAATATCTACTCCAAAAACTTCAAAAAGTTCAAAACACAGCTTCTCGGATCATCCTTAGAGTACCACGATCAGAGCACGCCTCTCCCCTGCTCTCTACCCTACACTGGCTATCCATATGATACAGAATTAAACACAAAATTTGTTCTCTGTGCTACGTTTCACTGACGGGCTCCAGTCCAACATACCTATCTGACCTCACCCATGTGTACACACCTGCAGGATATTTATGCTCCACTTCTGACACTCGTATTCTCATTATTCCCACTATGAAAATGAAATCATATGGACAACGCTCTTTTGCATACCAGGGCCCAGCAATGTGGAATGAATTGCCCACTGCACTTAGACACAAAGACACAGTGATCTCATTCAGGAGTGTTCTTAAAACTCACCTATTTCAACTGCAAGAACAGACTTAAAGACCTAATAATGTATCTTTATAATGTATCCTTACCTTAAATATTTACAGCATGTTTTCTGTTTCTAATTTCGTGGTGTTTGTTTTTTATTTTTGTAATCGTAATCATTATATATGTTTTTTAAGTGTTGTCAAATGTTGTAAAGCGCTTAGAGCTTCTAAAGATTAGGCACTATACAAAGTCCTCATTATTATTATTATTATTTACAACAGAACACTTTTGATGGTGATACAAATATAATGTTTATTGATGTATGACTTGAATGAGAAAAGAATAGTGATTAATACGTGCGTGTATAAGATCCAAATATTGGACAAGTTAACATAATATGCACGCACCTAAAAATGCAACAAATATAAATACAAATAAATGACCTTATGCAGTACAAGGACAAAGATGAACAATTCACAGTAACTTCACACGATGAAAATAATGGGTGTTTTACTCAATAGTAAAAGTGATGTCTTCACTCAACTAGTGAAAAATGAGATATTTTTTACTCAAATAGTAAAATGATGAATTGATTGGACAGATATCATACAAAAATATCTTTACACTCCCAAAACAATGGGTATAACAAAACCCCAAAACTAGCCTACGGCTAAAAGATTACATGCATGGAGTAACACAAAACACTCCGTCAATATCACACTTGACTACCAGTCACACTGGTCAGTCAAGCAAGCATCATTATAGGTAGTCGCCAACCACCATTCAATTCCTTGGTCAATCAAGCAATCAGCGCCCACCAATCCGGTCTGCAATGCCCAATCACCTACTACACGACCAGCAACACTGTTCACTCAACTCTACGGCTGCTATGGTTAACTTCTATGGTTAGCTCTTTAGCTAGTACCACGTTGACCACGATCACCATGGATCACTCTGGTCAGCTAAAAATACATCTAATACCGTGTACTACTCATGACACGGCATATAGGATAAAACGTAATGACGTTATATACGGTAAGTTATACAAATCACATTATCGGTCCAATATTACAATCAAATAAACAGGTTCAGAAGTGAACCTGTGTCCAGTAAGATTCCTATGGTACTAAATGTTTCTTAAGAAAATACAATTTTATATTGCTAATATAAATCTCTTGCTAAGTCACAAACAAGAATAGAAAATATTTCCGTTATACTACGCAAGCCAAAGCTACATTGAAAACATACAAAAATAAACGTGGTGGTACAATAGCTGTAACTTACAATATACAAAAGCAATAATATACATGAGAAATTAATAAATTACATACCTCTACAGCTGAAGACGTGCAAGTCCCTAAGTAGACTGCTTACTGACAAGACATTCCGTAATGTGAAGATGTCACTTTACGGTGAGGCATTTATATACATAAGATGTAGCCATGCTTGATGTAAATCAGTTTTTCCCATAGAAAGCACTTAGCACGTGCGACAGGGATGGACCAAACTCACTATTTTGAAATATTGTACAATATACAAAAATCACCCTCGAGTATCGTTGTGCACAAAAAAAACAAAACCAGAGTACATGCATTTAATAAATAGAGGGATTTATACAATTCCATGACAATCTCTGCCTTCTGGTTTGGGATTTTCTAAGATATTGTCGTCTTCAAAAAACCCACATTGAAGCCTATCACATACATGAGCATACTCACTGTCTACTGGACCGAATCAGCTAATCTAAACTTGTTCCCTCCTCAGTATTCTGAGGAATCTACACCAGCTGGTGGATTTATTTGCTACATGGTGGAGTACAAAGCTATCAACTTTAGTATCTCTAGACCCAAGTCCAAAGGCCTGGACGTTCTATGCTTCTTCCATGAACTAGAATAGTCTATATGCATATATATTCCTTCAGTCCCTGGGATCCCAAAAGGCTTGCAAAAAAAATTAGGGAATCTGAGTTCTGTCTGATCCTGATTGCTTATATTGGGTGAAAAGTCATTGATAACAATAATTTTTAAGCTTGGCAGATGAATTCCAGGCAAGATTTCGGTCTCCCATCACCTGCTCAAGCAACCTCACTTTCATGCATTTAATCTAAATCATATCAAACAAGCCCTCAGTGGTGAGCATTTTTAGAACAATTTTAAGAGAGAATAGCTCAAGTGTGAAGGCCTTTGACTCTGGAAGTGTATGTGTGTTGGGGGATGGAAAGTATTCTGCCTCTGGTTTGAGTGGGAACACATCATGTTGCTTAAAGCCTCAATACCACAGATAGCTAATTTTTTCCAGTCGCTTTTCAAGAATAAGAAGTTGTCACTCGTCACTATGAAAGGTAACTATTCCAAAGTCACAGATTTCTTCACCATGGAAGGGAGGATATAGACCATAACGAAGTCCTCTTTTGCCTCCAGACACAACCACGCTTTGCCCAGTGTCCGAAATGGAATCTACCAAGGATTCTCACATGACTGAATCAAACATCATTTGAACTTCAATCAAGAGCCTTTTTGTTTTGTCTTGTATAAAACCTGCTTCCTTGTCATTCAAGCTACAGCAGCAAAATCAATAAGATAAATGCTTTGTCCATCAGTCATGACTGTCTGCAGTTTTGTTAGGATGGTTTGATATCACTCATGATGATCTCTGCTTTTATTTTAAGAACAGACTCCCATTTATGGAGAATTTTTATTTTTGTTGTGAAACCCCTTTCCTTGTTGGATCCTTTGCCTCATGGGCTTCTACATAAGGGTTCTGAAGTGATACCTAAACTAAATAGACCCATTTAGAGAAAGGAGATTTAATTTATTTCTACCATTGAAGGAAGGAAAGGATAATGATAACTGAGGCTCTGTCATTATGGATATGATGGGTTATAATTGCTATGATTATAGAGACTTGACCAAAGACCAAATGAATTTACTGCACATTTTGACGCATGAGGTTAGGGCAGTAGCAATGAGTGAAGCATTCAAGTGTATAGATGACAAAAGTTTAGAAAAAGTCATCCGGGTACCCAACAGTCCTAATGATCGGTTAACCTGGTAACTGACCAGAGGGAAATTTTATTAAATGTAAATCTGAACTGCTTTGTTTTAAGTTCATACATGCCAACCCAACCCCCGCGAGGTATAAGTGGAATTATTACTAATATGAGTGGCTAAAAAGCAAAGTCTGAGCATAATAAGAGTGATCTATATATTATGTGCCATAGTTACAGAAAACCGTATGAAAAACGTACATTTATTAAAATTCATTTCTGCCACTTACCTGGATCTGCAGTTAGTTAAAATCTGTGACACATGGTTTCAGAATTCAAGAAACCCATGTTTTCTTTGAAGCATTTCATGGACAGTTACTATTGATAGAAAATAAGGAAACTGGTCGAGTACATCGCCATATGGTCACACATGTTGGCAATATGTAGATCAGTAGGCAAAGATCTATGACGGATCAATGTCACATGACACGAACCTCGAACTGTACTCATTATTTTGTGTCTTGCTTGCTTCTGATGTCGCCAGATATAATCTTTGATATGAACTTGGAAACTTTTTTGTATATATTTTTTTTAACATGAGCTAAACAGGTACCCTATAGCTAAATTTCTTACCTGAGCAATTATGAACAGGTGGGCACCTGAGTACCCACGTACACATTGAACCCTTTTCAAATGCAACTGTTCCCTGACATCAAACCATGTGATGAAGGGCAGAGACAATTATGTTTAGCTTGCATCCCACAAGACACAATTTGACTGGCAGGGTCTATAGTTGCAGCACAAAAGGCTACCTTCTTGGGTTATTTCACAGCTACAGAATGATGCGACCACTCAACACTGGATTTGCAGGTGAAATTTCTTTCCCAATGAGTAGGGGAGTAATGATATATGAATATATTGCTACACATTGGTATTACAATTCATATTCCATGTCAGTATTTTACTCCTAACTGTATATTAATTAGACTGGTAGTGGAAGTAGCTTCAAAACCTAATATGGAAAGAAAAACTTTCACTGTAACCAATCAGATGCTTGTCTTGGAACAGCTGGCAGTCAGTCATCGATGGATCTAGATCTTGTGACCAATAAGCAACAAAAATTAATCTATGGAATCATGGAATTACTTTGGTAAAATTGATCAATTACGATCATTTACCATAGGTGCTTTGCAGGTGGAAAATATTCAGGAAGAACTACTGATCTCATGATGTCACCACCATCCATCTGTGAATATTGGCCCCAGTTTGCTATGTCCTATTCATCAGCTTTGTAATTGCAAGTGATTTATCTTTTTTTCTGCATACTACCTTTTTTTACTTGATCATTCATACGATCCCTCTCATGTTTCGGTGGGGTATTTTTTTTGGTATTATATTTTGTAAGGAAAAACATAGTTGGTAGAACATGTTGTCTGTTATAATAAAACTTGCAGATTAAGCAGATCTGTGTGACATTTTTGGTATTAGTGCACGGTTTTCAAAATGGTAGCATTGGCAGTGATAGGTATCAATACATATTGCTGTAGAGCCATTTATATCACAGTGTGTTGTATTATGATTTCACAAGATTTGACTCAGCTTCAAGTACCTTAGGGGATTGGAGAGGGGTCCTTAATTCCATCCACTGACTTATTCTCCTAAAGTAATGTAAGTGAAGAAAAAACTAATTTTGAAGTCAAATATGTTTCTTTGATAATAGTTACCTGATCATAATGTGGTCAAACCCTTCCAGCCTGCCTGAGGTTACTGTCTTAAGCTGACAGTGTGTGCATTTCTGCTCTAGTAGTGACCGAAGTATGGATGGGATATACCGACAATCCCTCTATCCAAGGGGAGATGACTCTTGTCTTACTCCCACCAATGTGGGCAGATGACTTTTAGCTCTTTTATTGCTAAAAACTAGTTTGGGAAAGCTGGATGACAGAACTCCTAAAGTATTATGATCAGTTAAGTGTCACCAAAGCTTCTCAAGTGGAATGGACCCTTTTAGATAAATACTCCAATGGAACGTTAAAGTCGTGGGTCATTCATGCTCATGTCAGAGAATAAGAAAATCACTATAAGCATTAGTTATGTAAAACTGGCAAATAATGCCTCTATAACAGACTGACTCTGTGAAAGTAAAGTGGTCTTTTACAACCAAAGGTCTCTCACAAGAAGTCATTGCCTTCTATGATAAAAAAAAATCATATGTGCCTTAAGAATGTGGTGATAAATGAACAGTGGTTTTTCACATTTTACTGTTTTACTCACAAAACCTTCTTTTATACTGGATGTGAACAAATTGCTAAAACATAATGCACCATTGCATAATAGACAACAAGGAAAACTAAAGGCTTTTAAATTCTCTGGATTTTATCTCATGAATTTTGGAGCATATGTTTAATATGTGTTACGTATATTTAATTTGTATTGTGTGATTGACCTTTATCCATAATTGATGTATGGGAGTTGGGCCTAGCTAACTAATGTCTTTTTTTAAGCTTGACTAATGTCTTTTTTTTAACAACATATTACATTGCTAATTCTTGTCTTTGATTTTAGATTATATATTAAGATCATTATTACTTGGCGGTAAACATGTTTATGTCCCCTTTTGACTTAGGAAGTTTCTAGAAGAGATCTTGTTTATGAATTTGACAGGAAAATGACCTTCATCCTGTTTCTGCTATTGTGCATTTGTTTTTCTTACATAAGGAGAAGTAAACAGATTTCCTCATTACTTATCTTGACATCAGTCTTAGTGGAATCAATTTTAGTTGTGTTCATTTGAGAGGATTTAATTAATTTATTTTAATTATTCATTTTAATTACAGAGTCTTCATTAATTTAGGACTAAACCACTGTTTTGGAATTCTTGTTAATTCATTCAAGGACATTTTGGATTATATCATTGTGATGCATCAAGACTCTTGGTACATTAGCATATTCAAGACTACTGGCACATCAGCATGTTCACTAATGGAATGCATTTGGAATACCGCTGGAATTCCTTTGGAATTCACTATACTCTTGGACTAGTGATAGAACTTTGGGACTTTTATAGGGTTTTAATTCACAATACTGTAAGTTCTTTTTAAATTTACACTTTGTATTATTGAGAAATAAATTATTGAATTTTTACAAAACTTGTTGCTTTTCTCTCTTTTCTGTTTAGTTTAACTCATTCAGCCCCAGAGATTTTTGTCATATTTGCCTGAAATGTTAGTAGGAAATGCATTTTGGAGGATAATTCTGAATACATCCAAATACATCTTCTTCCAAGAGATTTTCCTTTAACTGGATGCATGGTTGTGTTATAAGCATAATTTTTTATTTGCAATTTTGCACGCGTATATGCAGAAGGGTAAAAGTTTTGGGTTTTTTTCTTATTGGACCCATTATTTTCATGTCTTGGCCACTTTTACCCCAGATCTCAAAGTTATCCTACATGTTGCAATGGTTTGTCTGTCTGTATGCAGTTCAGACCAGTCTGTCTTAGATCTCAGGCCCAATAAACTCAAAGCTGGATATAATCTGGTACTGACAGCTGGAGAATTTTTTTTGTGTAAAGAATTGGTGCAAGCAGAAAGTCCAGATTATTTGGTATCATTGTAGAGCTGCAACTGTCTACTTGTCTGTAATACCATCACACAGTGGTGTATTTGAAATGACCTTGACGCAACAGAGCTCAGAAGTAGAGTACAACCTCATTACTCCTAAGGTGACACTGGGGCTTAATGAGTTAAGATCATAGAGTCATAACATATGACATCTTTTGTTTATGGAATCTCCTTTGAAACTGCTTTTGTTTTAGACCTGGGAGAGAAAGATACAATAAAACATATTGCTATCATAATCGGTTTTCATTTTATTTTTAGGTCAAGGAATTTACCTTCGACCAGCCAGTGCCATGCAGCAGCAAGGCATCATGGGAGTCCAGGCAGCTGCCATTAATCCAAACATGCGGGGAAATGCCCCACAAAGCCTACAGGTAATCTTGTCCATTGTAAATACTTGTGGGGACACTTTTGGTAACTATCTTACACCATATGTGGTCTCCATTTGTCACATCAGCACAACATACACAACAACTACTAGACTCCTATGAAAGAATTGATGAATCAGAACTTCTCTAGCCAACCACTTGAAATTTATATTACCTTTGGATGTATTGGACTTGCAGTTAGTTAATAGGAAGTGTGTCAAACTTTTCAGACAACTGTCTTGAAGCTAACACTTCCATGTTGATTGTAACTAATTGACCATTTGACTAGTCCCAGTGTAACTCTGTAGGTGAATTAATGGTATAAATGTGCCATTTTCTACATCAGTTACAGCAGTGCAGCAACAGCATTAAATTTTCACATGCCCCATCATGACAGTGTTGCTGAAATATAGTGTTATTCTTTTCTGTCTATCAGCCCATCACACCTTGGTTACAGATTTGAATTTCTCCTTTGAATAAATTCCCTGATCACAGTAACATAAGGAAACTAAACCCAACTCCCTCAAGAATCCAGCCCTCCTAAAAGGATGAAAAATGTCTTTTTTGTCTATATACCATAACGACAAAGGAAGAATCTCTTGCCCATTACCGCACGTCACCACCACAAGGTTGGTATCCATCAACTGGATGTTTACCAGCTTTAAGCTTTCAGTCAGTACTGATGCCATAGTACTACAGGACGTCCCCAAATCCTTGAATATCTTCATGATTTCCACCCATCCATCCAGAAAGCAGTATAATAGTGTATATTAATTTATTTGCTACATGTTAACATTCATGTGAATTTTTTCTCATTTGTGGAGTTAAATTATGCTGACCTTGTGCTCTAACATGGTATCATTATTGCATGTTGATTGTTGTTCATTTATACTCACTGCATATACTTTTTGCTTGTTGTCAGTAAAGTGTTATATTTCTGAATTACTAACATTCTTGTCATTTTAGCCAAACAATGGAAACAAAATACAGAAAGTGCAAGAAATATAAGTTTAATAGTGACATACATGAGACGTCTTATTTGCATAAAGTGCTCATCATCCTCTCAACCTGCAGTATTTGTGCATTATGATCAGATAGCATCTAGTTGACTGTGTTACATAAAAGCATCAAAAGTAAGGTGAGACATGAAGTCTCAGATGGAGTGCATTGTCTTGAACTTTCATGTGAAGATGGTATTAATTACTAACATAGTGAAGGACATGTATAAAAATGCTGCATACAATGCCAACTGCAGTGATTGCATCTGGCAAATTTGAGGAACAAATTGTTACAGAGTTGCCTTCTCTGCATTCTTCCTCGACACTGATAGATCATAGATGCATTGTTTGGTACAGAAATGGACAACATATTCACTGGTGTAAGGATATTTTTTTTTTCTGTATGTCTTGTTAGATACCTCCAGGAATGGATGGGATTTAATGGGTGGCTGGTCCCCGTGTTGCCTTATGTATGCAGCCCAGTGGACATAAGACCCCCAGTTTTTCCAACCATGGATTTGGGCCTGTAGGTCTGGATACATAGGGATTTGTTTGGTCAAAACTGCAAAGTGATTTGAATAGGCCCTCTCATATGAGAGAAGTCCTTCATGAATGATTGGATCGATCTGGTAGTAGACATTCCCAGGAAAATCCCAATGAAGTTGAACCTATTCATATAGCCATGGTCTAAAGTGTTTCTTTCCTGGTTGTACAGTCTTCTCCATCACACATGGCTTTGTCAGGAGAACCATACAGAGAAAGGAAATTCAGCCTTCAGTTTTCAAGAGAATCTCACAAGCTATGAGGTCTGCCATTTTGTAGGCTTACAAGAGGAAGTGGCATGTTTGCAGAGACTGGTGTAAGATCAGCAAAAGCATCCTTTGGCGTGCCTCAGTCCAGCAGTTGGCTGACTTTTTTCTCAGGCTTTTTTAGAGAAAGAGTTAGCTCTGAGTACCATTCAGGGCTACCACACCATAATATCTGACACCTTTCAGATATTGGTTATGATCAAGATCTATCAGACTTACTAGCTAATTATGACTTTAATTGTCCTAAATCTCTCACCCTGCTTCCTAACTGGAATCATTTGTGGGTTTTGATGTGGCTCAGCTCAGATTGGTTGAACCTTCTAACTCTGCTATTGTACAAGACATTCTTCCTGATAGCTTTAGTTTCAGCATTTTGAGGGAGTTAGTTGCATACCCTTTAAATGGACCTGAACTATCTCCAGTTCAGATTGGATAGTTCCATGGTCCTAATGATATAACCAGGCTTTAAAGCTAAAAATAATCACAGTTAATGTCAATAAATCAAGTGAGCAAATGATGCAAGACCCTTTCCATGCTCTCAAGCATTACTTGAGAAACACAGAAGAATGGTGGGGCACAGTGTCTCTTTTTTCTGATGAAGGCTGGGAAAGAGCGCATTACCCCTCAAACTGTAGCATTATGGCTTAAGTGGGTAATATGTTTAGTGTACTCTGAAGTCTCACAAGCTCAGATATGCCCTTCAGATATATCAGTTCATGAAATTAGAGTGATCCCTGCAAGCCTTGCATTCAGAAATAATGTTTTGATGTTAGATAAAGTAGATGTTAGCTGGCTTTTGTGGTCAGCCTTTTTGAGCCGTTATCTCTATGATCTAGCTTCAACATAATTGAGTGTAACATACTTCCACAAGTTGGAGATCAAAAGCATAGTCAGCACTTGATGAGGTTCTCACAGAAATGCTTTTGGAATTAACTGTGACGGTAGATTGAAATTTTTCATGTCTGGATACAAGAGGGCATATTGCATTAATGGTGATTACACTGAAGCTGAATTCAAAGATTGAACTAGAACACAAATTTCACTTGACAAAACTTATTTAATTGGTATTTATTTATTAAAGAATTGCTACCAGTAGGCCTTGGTGACATTTTCATTGATTGAAATTTCATTGAATATTTTTATTTACAGTGTACTGAGAATGTTGTTTGTTAAGAAAATTAAACAAGATATATAAGTTTTTATTACAAGTTGAGAATTTCATGATGTTGATCCAAATTTGTATGCACTAACCACAATTTTCAATGATAAAACAAGCAATATATCAAGGTTTCATATATCACTTTTGATCATGATTTTCTTCATGTTCATCAAATGGAGGCCAGTTTTGGGGGTATTTTTTATTTAAAAATGGGATCCAACCCTGACCCCATGTTATAAGTGGAGTCATGAGTTATCCAGGCACAAGTTATCAAGGGATTGGTGTAGCTGGTATATCAATGAGCTTAAAACTGGTCAAATCTGATTGATGGTTAGACAACTAGCAGTCTAAAGGAGAGTTTCTTCCCTTTGTCTGCATGGTATATAGGTGGAAAAGACAATTGTTATCTTAATCTTTTTGTGAGGACTACATGCAGGAGGTAGCAGAGTTATTTCCTAATGTTAATGTGATTGGGTAAGTATTCTCAAAGAAACAAAATGCTAAAAAAACATAAACAGTATCCAGAATGTATACAAATAACATTCAGAATGAACATAAACAACATGCAGAATGAACACAAACAACATGCAGAATGAACACAAACAACATCCAGAATGAACAAAAACAACATCCAGAATGAACATAAACAACATCCAGAATGAACACAAACAACATGCAGAATGAACACAAACAACATGCAGAATGAACACAACATCCAGAATGAACACAAACAACATGCAGAATGAACACAAACAACATCCAGAATGAACACAAACAACATGCAGAATGAAGACAAACAACATCCAGAATGAACACAAACAACATCCAGAATGAACTCAGATGGAATAAATACATTTTGAGGAAAATAGAGCTGTAAATGCAAAATGCAGAGCAAAAGTGAAGAACAAGATGCATTTTATGTGTGAATTTAAAAATCGATTATTTCCAGGCTGCCACTAAATCTCCATGCTCAAAAGCCCTTTTGCATGATAATCCAGGGTAAGATTCTTCACAATGACAGAGAGTTTTCACCTCATACAAACCTCGACATTGTTCTTATCAAAGCATGCAGAAATAATAACAACTGCCTTTGGTGTGGTTATACCACTGGTTTTGTATCTGTACCACTCTCTACTTGAAAGAAATGTTATCAGAAATAAAAATATTATGCAGCTACATTTTGACACTGTTTATAAGAAATTAAAATATCATGCAGCTGTCTTATGACACTGTTTATAAGAAATAAAAATATTATGCACCTATATTTTGACACTGTTTGCAGTTGACGTTACATTTTATTTTATCATAAATTCAGTGGTTATTTTTTATTATGCATAGCTGGGATTGTTCATTGACCCAATGGTCAACCTATTACGTGGACAATAAAAAAAGATATGCATGTGCTATTTCATTAAAGCACTCGTAATAAGATGTACATGAGTTACTTCTTTAAGGCATACAGGTAGTATACATCATAGTATGGATGCAGGTTAGGTACAGGTAGTATATACATCATAGTATGGATGCAGGTGAGATGCATGTAGTATACGTCATTGTATGGATGCAGGTGAGATACAGGCAGTATACATCATTGTATGGATGCAGGTGAGAGATAGGTAGAATACATTATTGTATGGATGCAGGCGAGATAAAGGTAGTATTTTAATAAGATACACCTGTGCTATTTCATTAAAGCACGCTTTTAATAAGGTATGCATGTGCTATTTCATTAAAGTATCCTTTCAATATGAAATGCATGTGCTGTTATATTAGAGCACCCTTTCAATATGATATGCATGTGCTATTTCATTATAGCACTCTTTTAATACGATATGTAATAATAAATAAGACCTTACATACACGGAACATTGATTCAAATTCAGTAAATGCCTATTAGTTTCATTGTAAGGGACTGAAATGTAAAGAAATGGTGGATGGAGGTAATAAATGCCAATTCAGAGTACATTTCTGGGACCATAAATAAACAGTGATGAGATGATAGATGAATTGCAAATGTGAATGGAATGCAGACTGAACACAAATGAAATGCATGTTTTGTAACATGACCATTTCAGGGGTTGTAATTTTTGCATTGAGGTTGTTTCAGGCACTGTTGGGGCATCAATGTTCCACGAACACATTTCTAGTTAATGATTTTGCAAGTCATATAATGGGTAATATACGTCATTGTATGGATGCAGGTGAGATATATGTAGTATACGTCATTATATGGATGCAGCTGAGATATATGTAGTATACGTCATTGTATGGATGCAGGTGAGATATATGTAGTATACGTCATTGTATGGATGCAGGTGAGATACAGGTACTATGCATCATTGTATGGATGCAGGTGAGATATATGTAGTGTACGTCATTGTATGGATGCAGGTGAGATACAGGTAGTATACATCATTGTATGGATGCAGGTGAGATACAGGTAGTATACATCATTGTATGGATGCAGGTGAGATACAGGTAGTATACATCATTGTTTGGATGCAGGTGAGAGACAGGTAGTATACATTGTAGTATGGATGCAGGTGAGATAAAGGTGGTATACAATTTTGCATGGATGCACTCAGATTCTGGGTTCTGCTGAACACATTTTATCAGGTGGGCTTATGGCATGGGTCTGCATCTGCAGTCCATTAAGATATTTGTGTGTAACAGATATCTTGGATTTGGCTATTTCATTGATCAATATATAGAATTTACAATAACATATTGACAAAATCTATTGCCTTTGATCTTCATTTATTTCATTTGTTGTGTAAATAATCAGGTAAGACCATCATCAGCTGCCATACCCATACAGAAGCAAACTACTGCAGCTCAGACAGGGAAGGTCATTTTGCCATCCACTTCTAAATCTGCGACTGCTAAAATACAGCCCAGCATTAATGCCAACGCATCAGGAACCAAAGCCAACATCCCCTCGCTGAAGTCGCCAAAGGCCCTTGGGAGACCAAAAGGCACTGGAAAGGTTACATCAGCTGCCAGTATGTCAGGTATAAAAACACAACTATCAGTTTGCAGTAAAATGCTATTAATCCAAACTCATATGTTCCCAGCCATTTCATACAGATAAGCTGGGAATCCATTACAAGGTGTTGATAAATCACAGATAACCATCGTTATTAATTAGCATAGCATTGCTATAAATTCTAAATTTTCTGTCAAATATTTTACCACTTTGCAAGAAAGTAATTTTTGTCAAACCTGCTTTGATGGAAGATTGACCTAGCAATAACATTGGCATCATATGTTCATCCATACATGTCTGTCTGTACATCTACATCCACACCCTGGATTAAGATCAGTATTAATGTTTTGTAAACTAAGTGCATTGTTGAAGGTTTATTTTCACTTTCTTTCTAAATAAATGTGTGCTCAAAATAAATGGAATTCTTTGTTGGTTTTATAGTGAAAATGTCAGATACATTGGATCAAAGTTGCTGAAGTTATAATGATTTAAATTGTTATGTTACAATGTAAAATATTTGTCCAGGTGTCAGACAGTCAGGTAAGCAACATGATTTTACAGTCAGGACTGTACCAATTGTATTGCCTGGCACCCATGACTAGTCCAATGTCTCAGTCAGACAAGTGCCTTATAGCAGGAGTGAAAAGTCAACATGCGCTATTTAAAAAGTGATACTTACGATAAAGATTGGTTCTTTTGTGTGGATTTAATGCCATTTTTTTAGCACATGATAGGCTGTGCATAGCAACCAATATGTTTTGGTGGAGAAAAACCCAGGCACACCCCCAGAAAGAACCACTAACCCACTGGAAGCTACTGGCAAGCTTTCCCACATACTGACAGAGACACTAACAAAAGTGATGTCAGCCATCTGTAAAGGCAAGCACCTTAGACCACTTGGCCACCTGGGGCCCTTAGACCACTTGGGCACCTGGGGCTCTTTTCATGATAAACAGTTTGTGACTTATTCTTAACTGGAGAAGGACAAAAGAGAATTTACACAGGAGTATGTTGAGACATCCTTTGCGTGCAACTAAAATGGACTGCCTAACACCTTAACTGTCACTTAACAGCAACAATATCAGTTGGACTGGTTACTTATTGTTTGCTTCTAAGCAAATGTGCTTTCTGGTGTGATTTAGAAAACCAGTCAGAATGACAAGTATGATGTGCTGGTTTTTTTTTTTTACTCAAGCATATCATATTTGCTCAGGTTATCTTAGTTGCCTGGTCAGTCAACTGTACAGTAGCAGTTTACTTAATTCACGTTGACAGCATTAAAAGTTGGGTGCAAGCTGTGTTTCAATCCATATGGAATGATGTCAGTATGACTTCCGTTTACCTGTCTGCAATATAAAGACAACAAGAAAATGTTCAATTTTGGATAGTTTGTATAATTTGGTTTGTGTTTCATTCTCTGGTATCGTTCTGTATCGATATTGCAAGTCTCTGTCTACAGAATAAATATTGGGATTCATTAGTGATATCAAACCACATCTAAATGTGACAAGAAATTGGTCAGGATGTCACTTTTCAGAAATCACTTGTCCTTGACAAGTGGGTGAAAAAAAATATTTGTACAGTCCCATTAGTCAGAAAACTTAGAACCCTAGATGCTATTATGTAATCAGTCTAACATGGCCTATCATTAGAGTGAGCAGCAGTCTGTTTGAATGTTGAATAAACAAATACTGACTGACAATTTTTAGCAGGCAGGTGGAGCTTCGGCATTCCATCTTGGAATTTCATCGAGATTCGAACTTGGATTCAGTTAGAACTTTTTAGTGATAGGACTTATATTTTTACATTCTAGAATTAATTTTTGGATTATATTCACAAACCATAAGTCCTTTTTCATATTTTTACCTTGTTTTCTAGGGAAATAAATTATTTTTTTAAATTTACAAAGCTTATTGGCTTCACTCTTTTCTTTGTTACTTTGTACAAGCCTAGTCACGTGACAGTACCGATACACTTATTGATACAAGAGGTGAAGAATTGATACGAAACTGTACTAACCATATGCAAGTTATTTTTAATAAATTTACAGCAGTCATGGATAATTATTAGTAAAAACAGAAAAGACTATTGACAGCACACACTCACCTTCTACAAATTATAATAAAGTGACATGGTTCATAATCCTGCACACACACCCCAATTCCAGCAACATGTTCAGCATAAAAGAAACATTCCAAATGTGTTCCCCATGTATAATGAAGTACTTAACTCATCATTTAATCACTTTTACAGAAGTATCTTGATCATTTGTATCTTATCAATTTTGGTTGAATTTGAAAGCTACACTACTGGTGTGTAACACATTGAAATATGTTACACAGAATTTTCATTAGTGGTTATTGTTTGTTCCAGTCCAGGGTAAACAATAACCACCAATCAGAACTTAATGTTGCTTATTCCCTGCATGACAGACATGAAGTATTGGCAAAGGAATGGAGAAACTTCGTGCAAAAGTGATCATTGATTGATCTGTAAAGTACATATACATAGATGCACCATGCAAATTTTATACTTGGAGACCAGTGATATGCGAGAACTCGAGCAAATTAATAGAAATATTGTATACAAAAGTGTTCTTGTTGTAGTATGTAATTTTTATTTAAACATTCATCCAAACAGTCCTTGTTGTGATGTAAGTCATGCCAGTAGAGGTATCTTAGTACTTGTTGTGACATCTATTTTTCAGGTAGGCAACTATTTACACATCTGGGTTCTTCAGCTTGACATCAGTGGTTGTTAAACTAAATTTGATTGGCACATTGTGCTCAGGAATAATCATTGTCTTAATTTGAACTTTGTTTCAAGGAAGTATCAAAATTGCTTGTTTAAAATATGGGCCACTAGAAAACCTCAAAAGGCAGATTCCCAGCATGGTTCTTCTTCAGATCACCATTTTACTCGATAAATACTGGTTGATGATAGTGATGATGACAGTAATTTTTAAAGTTATGTAGTATATCATATTAATTGAGCTGGGAAAGTGTTAATGGAGTTACCAGTGAGTGATTATGAGCCAGAAAATGGTGTTACAGGGTTAGAAGTGGACCTCAAAAACTTCAAAAAACCTAAAATAGTGACCTTAGAAACCTAACAAGAGCCTTTAAAAAAAATGAAGGAAACGTAAATAAAAATGTTTTTTTACAAAATTTTGAAAACATGGTGAATGGCTCTACCCTGACCCCACAATAAGTGATTTTTTGCACATGGTTTACCTAGCTGGCGAGAGAGTGCATGAACTGTGCAAATTAACAACATCCAGTCATTTTAATTATTTATTAATTTTTGCTTTATCTTTATTTTAGTTATGTTTAGGAACAAACTCAGAGCAAACTTAATCAGATTTGTAATAAATATTATGCTCACCATGGAGATAATCTTGCAACTGGTGTGTGTCTTAAACCTCAAAAATATTGTAAAACATTGAGAAAAAAAACCAAAATAATCTAAAATTTTAAACTTCAGTTTCACTTCTAACCCAGTGTTAAATATGAGTCCAATGTACATGCTCGATGGACAAAAACAGATGGCATACCAGTCAATCCCCCTTTCAGTGGTATTCAAAATTAAATGTAGAAAAGGGAGAATACCAAGGCTAATTAAAATAAAGACCATTTAAAAGTAGAACGTAATTTTCATTTCTTAAACACTTTAGCCCTGCAGGATCATGTGTTACAAAACTATATATCCATATCAAGGTTATGATAAATTGAACTAATAAGAATGAGAAAAATGAAATTAAGAAGTAAAAATATTTATTTCATCAGACTACCTCTTCCCACTAACACACTATGGCATTGATAGACTTAAAATCCTAATACAGCATTATGGAAATATAAGAAATCTGGCATTGTAGTAAGTAAGCACTGATTCAAGAAAGTGAAACTTTTAGTGAAAATTTCTTTTGGGGAGAGGTATCCAAAAGGTAACACCCGTGAGCTCTGGAAAATTATACATAACAACCATAAAGAACGTTACCCAATGTATTCAAGTTAATAAGCTAGCTATGTAAATGCTTCTTCAGACAGAAGACTGTGAAAGGAGGGTTCTCAGCACAGAATAACATTCATACACAAATAAGGAACAGATTACACACAGAAATAACAGATTAATGCTTATGCAACTAGAAGTGACATCTTTTAAAGATTTTGATTTCAGTAGAGCTCAAACAGGGTGGAGCAGGAAGAAAGAGAGATGGATATTGAAGTGCTAGGTAAATGTTGTACTATGGCCATTTCCTTCTCCTCACCTTTTTTTTTTCTTGTCTTCCCTTACTTGGGTGACGAGGGAGGAGCCACTTCCATTTAGATAAGATCATGTCAGCATCTATACTTAAATTGCACATTGAGAAAAAAATTTGAAAGGGTTTCTTTTAATGCTAATCAATGACTGAACATGCAAACAGGATAAATAAAATTACCACAGAATTGCCGAGGGGGCAGATTTCAAACTTGTCACCTTGCGTAAATTTGTATTTTTAAATATAGAATGGGAGTAGATGTTGTGAATAGTTTTCCTTCCTCACTAATAAAAACAAGTACCTGTGGCGGTGGCTTTTTCTTTGCAACTGCAGGAAGTACAATTTTGTTTGGTATTCATCCCCACTCCAACACCTGGACCTGTTCTAGATTTTCTTTGCACGAGGAAATTGCATTATTTTTTCTGTTTTGAAGTATCAGAATGGCTTCCAGGTTTAAATGAGGGATGAACTTGGTAATAAGATGTTTTTAAAGCATTCATACCCTGTAAAAAGAAGGGCATGGTGGCTAAAATGAGGCCTGCATCTGATGAAATGGAGCAGCCTTAAATGACCTAAAATGTTGAGTAAAAATCACTGGCAACTAACAGGTAGTCTGTTTAAAAGTATTTTTGTTATCCTGTGAAGGGTGACAATGGCATATAAGTAGATGATAAGTATATGTCTGTCTGTTTTCTGCATTCTGGAAATACAGCCAGTATGTTAACACACATGAAAGGACATCATCTACCTCTGACAGACCTTCTAAAGATGGAAAGACCATCAAGTTCATATTTGTGTCAAAATGTAGCACAGGTGTACCCCTAATAATTTTGCATTATTTTATGGATCTGTTTAAGACCTGTTAATATTGTAAGCACATAGCAGTGTGTAGGATAATTGAAGATAGATTATCTCATATTAGTCGGTGTCTGTCTCTCTTCGTATCTTTATCTGTCCTTTTGTCTATCATCTTTTATGTATGCATTCTTTTTAGTATCCTATATATTGCAGCTGTGTTGAAACTTAACATCGACTAAACCTTTTTTACTTAAACATTTTCTTTTATATGCTTTTCTCTGAAAAATTAAATGCACAAAGTAATTTGAAATTTCTAAGATAATTATTTTTCTCACCTTATCATAATCCTAAGTGAGATTATAGTATGGCCATGCATCCAACTTCTCAAAAAACTACATGGTTTCAACCAAACTTAATTTGGAGAGCTTCCTAGCATGAAGGCCTTTCATGTTTGTACAGATGACTCACAATCTGCAATAAAATGTAGCCGCTGTTACAAAAAGTTGGAACAAAAATGAAATGACTTTATATTCTAAAAAAAGATCACTTAACAGAATTTGATTAAATTTTACAGAAGACACTTTGGCATACAAATGATATCGATCTGCTGTCAGATCTGGCCAATATTACCAAAAGAAGGAAAAACATCAAATGACTTCTCAAAAACCAAAGAACAGAAGTGACTAAATTTGACAGAGAACCATATTACAGAAGTGTAAAAGTTTGACAGCATTCTGGCATAAAGGCCTTTAAATTTTGTATGAATGATATTGAGCTTCAATTACAGAATGGCACCTTATACTAAAAATATAAAGCATCAAAAACTTAATATATTTCAAACGCTGCTGGACAGAATCTGACCACATTTGAACATAAAACTTCATGGAATAAAGTCCTTAATTTCATAGAAATGATGCAGTAGGCCATCAAATTTTGCCCCATTACTAAAAAGGTAAACCTTTTGAATAACTTATAAAAGGGTGCTCCAAAGAATTTGACCAAAAGCATTATATCATATGTATCTTTCAAGTTTAAGAGAAATTATGCTGATCTGGTATTAAATGTAACTGACATTACTAAAATTATAATCATTTTACATAAACTGCTGAACAGAATTTGAGTGAAATTTGTTTCAAAGCATCTTGCTAATTTGGTCTTTAAAATTTGTTCAAATGATGCAGGTCTGATGGTAACAATAGCCACTGTTACTAAAATTAGAAAAAAACTTTAAATGTTGTCGCAAAAAACTCCTGTCAATAATTTGATGAAATTTGACAAAAAATGTCCATGGCAAGAAGGCCTTTTATGTTGGTTCATTGATATCAATCTGCCATCAAATTTGGCAGTAATATTACAGATAAAAAACAAAACAACTAAAATTTTAAAATCTGTTGAACAGAATTTAACAGAACCAGTATTCAATATGACCATTGTCACTAAAAAATAGATTCTTTAAACAATTTTTCTCAGGAACTGACCAACAGAAGCTGGTCTTATGGCCTTTCACATTTGCAAATTATTGTTCATCCATCAAATATAGCTGTAATTACTAAAGCTAGAAAAAACTAACCCAGATTTCTTAGCCAACTGCCCTTGCATTTGGCTTTTATGTAGATGTGAGCCAGTTCAGCAATATCGGTCCCACTTGTGCCTCAAGTATTCCAGATAATATTTAAAGAAATTCTGAATTTTTTTTTTTCAGTTATTTTGTGAGGTACTTATTTGATGGTTGCTACAGCAAAAATTGATATCTACAAAAGTAAATGAATTGATACACATGTACCAGATTCATACAATAATACATGTAATGAATTCATGGCATAATGCATATATAATTAATTCATGGTATAACACATATAATTTTAATTCATTGTATAATATACATATAATTAATTCATGGTATAATACATATATAATTAATTCATGGTTTAACACATATATAATTAATTCATGGTATAATACATATATAATTAATTCATGGTATAATACACATATAATTAATTCATGGTATAATACACATATAATTAATGGCATAACACACATATTGTGATTTCATGGCATAATACAAATATAATGAATTCATGGTATAATACACAGAATGGATCCTTGGTATAATACACATAATTCATGGCATAACACACATATAATGATTTCATGGCATAATACACATATACATATATAATGATTTCATGGCATAACACACATATAATGATTCCATGGCATAATGCACATATAATGAATTCATGGTATAATACACAGAATGGATCCTTGGTATAATTCACAAAACAGATCCTTGGTGTAATACTGTTATGTAGATTTAATTTGTATTGTTTGTTGGCTTTTCTTAATAGTTATATGTTATTAACATCTGTATTTTGTACTTGACCTTGTCCAAAATCAATTCTGACCAATGACATTTATTTTATAAACAGCATAATACATAGTTAATAAAGCTGTCAAAATTTTATAAAATTTTTACAGTGTACCCATCAGTTCTAATGATTGGTTACCCAGGTACCTGATCAGTGACAGATTGTATCAAACATTTACATACCTGTAGTTAAGTCCACATTTTTTTTAAAATTCAAAGTATCCAATTAGTCCTACAATGTAAGACATTGACGCTGATATTTATGTTTTTGGGATCAAGGTCTTTCAACCTAAATAACGGTGCTGTTGTATCGTGTTCTGATGTCTACTAATGTTGGAGCAGGAAGTCAAGATTTTAGAAATATCTCACACACTTGGCTGCACATATTGATACTTTTCTACAAATCAAAGTCATAATGTTTTAGTTGGACTTCACTTACACTGATATCTTTAATCTAATAAATTCAAATTCTCACACAAACAAATGGACGTGATTTAAAGTTCTGTTGGCCTACATTTCAGTTGGCTGGAATATGATGGAAGCCAGGAATTCCCAAATTGGTTAAAATGATGATAGGTATCTTGAAGAAAATGAAGCTATCAAAACAGTTGATTCAGTATTAGTATATTTTTATTCGTTTCATTAAAGAAACATACTTAATCATACACATACACTGGATTCATGGAATCATACACATACACTGGATTCATGGTATAATACACCTACAACAATTTGTTTTTAATGTAAGGTAAAATTATTTTAAAAGGTTCCAGTGGCTCTTCAGCAACTATTCAGACCAAGACAAGTGCCCAAATGTCCAAGCCGTCAACTCCTACAAGCCAAGCAGCCCAAAGTCTTACAACTCATACATCCAAAAGCCAGTCAGATTCTGAGCTCGAGGTTGGCAAGAAGACAGCCGGTGGAAATGTTGTACCCCTAGCTGTTAAACCTGCTAAAGAAAAGAGAGAGGAGGAGGATAGTAAGGTGTGATTTCAGTCTCATTTCTTATTACTCATCCTTTATAGAGTAGTAAAAGATGGAATGCATGTTATGTGTATGATAACGATTCATCACATTCTTAAAGTAGAACTAAACTCCTTATAGAGAGAATTTTAGTAGTGCAATTTATTAATTATTTATCAGTCTTAGCACAAGATCACAAAAATGAACTCTAGAACTGACCACTTTAAATATTATAACTTCTTTAGATCAACAGTTGCTAAAATTTAACAAGTCAAAGTTTAAAATCCCCCATTTTTTAAAAACAAGATTGGTTAATTTTATGTCTGTCAGAAATACTTCATCTTTATGCTACATTACATAAATCTTGCAGGATTTGTAACTTGTTAGACTTCTTTTTATTTCTCAGCAGAATTGTTTGATTTCAAGTATGTGACTGAATAAGTCAAGACCAACTGCAAACTGCACAGATCCAGATCTGCTGTCACATAATATGCTGGCAGATGTGGATCTGTGCAGTTTATTAGGAGTAATCAGTTTAACAGTCTGCAGGTGCATTATGCTATGGCAGATCAGGATCTTTGTTATTTGCAATTTGACTTATAAGCAAGTTTATACAGTAATGCACTGATATTTCACTGGTAACTGAATTTAAAAGACACATCTTAATTGCAAGGTAAAATCCCAGCAGTTATCAATTAATGTGTGTTTCATCCTAAGAAAATTGTCAGCTGAAGAACATTTCTATTTGATGTTTAATGAATGATGCAAGTTTTTGCATAAGTAAAATGCATCTGTTAGAACAGTTGTGTCTGTGACTTTTGGTTGATTTGATGAGATAGCTTGTTTCTCAGTTCAAAGTTTATTGTTGTATTGTTTATAGGAAAACATCTCAAAGGTTGGTGCAGTTTCATTGTTAGAGAAACCAAGAGAAATACCTATGTTAGAGTTGAAATGTGGACAAGAGAGTCCGATGCCTGTAGCAGAGAAACAAAGAGCCATAGTCAAGCCTCATATCCTGACTCATGTGATTGATGGCTTCATTATACAGGAGGGTCCAGAGCCTTTCCCGGTATGTAGTGTGAATTCACTAATTTTCTGGAGTACTAATTATAGTGGATTTCATGGTATGTAATGTGATTCCAACACTCACGCAAGATATGGATAAGTGAGATCCAATAAACATAAAACAGACTTATTCAGCAAATGAGAAAATAATTATTGGACTTCAGAAATTACATAAAATTTAAATAGAATACAAATGGTATTGTTAAAATGATAGATAGTTTCCAATCTTCCAAAGGAGTACATGTACTGGACACATGAACATATGATAGTAAATAACTAAAAACTGACATTTTTTTAATCTAAATTTTTTACCTAAACTTTAATTTCACCTGAATATCTTTGACAACATCCCATCCAGCCATCGCATTGTCATAATGTGACACAGAAAACATTATTAAAAGATCATAAATATAATTATATTTGTAAATTCAAACTTATTTTGTGACAAATACACCTGCTTTGCAAATAAAATTTAATACTTTTTAAAACTTTTGTCACTAAAAATGGAGTAAGCTGTTAATAACATTAAATTCATCACAAGATTACTTGGGAATTTCAGTACATCTGATACTAACGGAAACTACGAAAGTGCTGGTACAGTGAACAAGTAACCGTGGTACATACCACTCGAAAAAATCGCCATGATATACCAGTAATTACTGCACATCCCTACTTTGGCAGTGTGTTGCATACCATAGCCAAGAAATGCCATAACCTCTGCTTCATAGTCAAGATCACTGCAAGGAAAAATATAATTCTGTGTCTTGTATCCTTTTATATTTGAACCACAGAAAACACTGTCGTGAAACGTTTGCCAATTACATATGATATGTAAATGGTGTGTCACATGCCAGAGTCACACTCCTTATTGCAAGGTAAAATTCACTTAAGGGAAAAAAAGTTTGTGGCCTTTATTCTTTTTCATAGTCTAACTTTTGAATCATTGAAAATATTGTCATGAAATGCTTTCTAGTTAAATATCATATATAGCTGCTTTGTTGTGTACAGTAGCCACACCCAGTATCTCAAGGTCAGGATCGTGGCGGGGGAAAATGTGATTCTTTAGCTTTTATTTTTGCTCCTTCAGAGCATAACGTTTAAAGCAGAGAAAATATTTTAATGAAAGTTTGTCCATGTGTATAGCATGACTAGCCAGTGTGCCATGTACCATGGTCAAGGTTACTACAGGAGAAAATGTGATTATGTGACCTGCATAAGTGTTGAATTGTCTGGAGTATAACTTGCACCAGTGAAGGTATTTTAATAACATTTTGCCCAAGTGTAAATTATGACTAGCTGGGGTTCTTTGTGTCATAACCACACATCAAGCCTGAAGGTCATGGTCATGGCAAAGGCTAATATAATCCTGTCACTTGTATCCTTGTCTGGAGTATTACTTTTGAACTACTGAAGATATTTTAATGAAATGTTAACCAATTCTGTATAATATATAGAAGGTGTGCCACATTCTGCAGACATGCCCCCAACACGGTGATGGGCAAATGCAGCTCTTGACATGTATTCATATCCAGAGAATAACTGCTGAAATACTGCAATATTTTAATAGAACTTCTACCTATTACACATCATGACTAGACAATGTGTCACATAAGATTCACTTGCCTCAAGATCATCATCACAGGAGTGGTAAATATAAATCCATCTATCCTTGTTTAGGTATAACTTTTGAACTAATACAGACCTGCCCTGAAGATTTTATGCTACGTCTTACTGAAATTACTCTCAAATTATGGATTTATGGAACAAATGCAAAAAGCACAAAAATAAAAATACAGTCGCTTCAGTGAGTTCTGGATATTGGCTTGTCTGGGTTTGGTCCGGATTCAGGTTTTATATTGGACTTGGTGAAGTAAGTGAGAGATGAAGACTAACTCTTTAAGGGTACCTTAGATAGCTATTCATGCAAAATGGCCCCGTAATCAAGCTTTTGCTGTTACGTTATATAAGACCTGACAACTGCTCCAATTTATCCAGGAATGTCCCTGATTTGCATGGCAAAACAAAATTGTATCCCAAGAAAACATTTTTGCACTTTCCATGGTCTTTGAGTAATTTTTCATCATTTTCGGTCAAATTCTGATGTTTGATCAGATCCAGTAATTAGATATTCTTCATCTTGAGTATCAACAACCACCATTGTGAAGTTGATTTGAAACATGCTTGATTTCCTCTGCGTTCAATTTATTATAATGGATACATTTTTTAATAACAAAATGTAATATGGAAAATGAACATTTGCCTAAGAAAAAGTTTTAAATGTAAAGTCCACTACAGAAAAGAGTACAGTGAGGAATATCCGTTCATTTGGTCCAGTTTCAAAGATGATATTACAGTGTCATTCTGCACCTCAAAACTGCCCTTTGAAACCCTGTCCCTGATTCAGTTTTCTTTAGTTGACCGATCTGTTATATCATTGTCTGGAACTGTTGTCCAACAACAACAAACATGTTGATGATGAAGGGAACAATGAGACTCTTGAAAAGTCCAAACCATCAGCATGGAACTTGAAGAAAACAATATTCAAATACTTGGCCTTTCTTAGAAAAAAAAAAGGAGGAAAGGCGATGGTTACATTTGTTGAGCATGACAGTTTTAGTATTATTAGTATTACTTAAGGCATGATGGATGGTTGATGCTGCCATGTGAATGATCTAACAAGAAGTCATTGATCTCCATGGGGTTCAGTAATGCAGCTTCTGCTATTGAACTGGAAGTCATTTAAGGCCAAAGAGTACTTTATGAAATGTTTTAGTTGAACGTAATGTGCTTTCACTGAATCAGAGTACACTGCTAAACTTTTCATGTTTTACATGCAGTTGATAATATTTTATTACACCTTTCTTAAACTTGGTCTAACTTAAAGAAAAGTATTGACTTTTTTGGTGAGGATGTCTTTTGGGGGTTGGCAGATCTGCCAATGAAGATATGATAATAAAGCATGAGTTGGGTATGTTTTTTGACTTGACACTGTCTGGCATATTGACAATCATACCTGAAACGTCAGGTTCAAGGTAACAACAAGGGATAATATAAGTCATTGACCAGTTTCTTTATTGAGGCTACCACTTTTTAAACTCTCTGAATATTTTCATGGAACTTTAAAAGTTCCTATCCCAGAGGTCAAGGTCATCAGTAGGAAAAAGGTTACAAGATGGGAATTTGTATTGCGGTTAAATCAATAACCTGAAGGTGGGGCTACTCTAGTAGAGATTGGATACCGGTCAACTGTGGAAATAGCAATGTTAGGGGCCTGGATAACTTAATGGTATTACACTCACTTTGTACCATGAGGAAGCTGCAGTACTCAGTTGTTAGAGCATGAGACTCCTAATCCAGTGGTTCTTGGTTTGATACCCATTCAAGCCAGCCCAGGTTTGCTGTTTTAGTGTTTTCTTGGGAAAAGCACTTAGCTGTACTTTTCTCAGCATGATATAGCCAAATAAACTGCTGAAACTGCCATTGAAAATTAACCAAACAAGCGACTTTGGTCCCAGGTTCTGTCTCTGGCTCAGGCATATGTGAGTGGAAAGTGATCACTCCTCAGAAGGTGGTGCTTTTCTCCGGTTTTTTGAGATATCAAGAGTGTTTATTACAAGTTGATAGAGCATTTTGTGCAATCACATAAAATAAGAAGTTGAAATGGCAGTGAAAATAACAATAAAATGTAAACTTACACTGTTTTGTTGAGCTCCAAAATTCAGGTTATATCCCTTTTTTATGTCAAGGTGCAGAGATCCTCACTGATGACAGAGTTTATTCCACCTAAACCTGGTCAGCCCATAGAGCAGGTTCCCACTTCACCCCAGAACAATGATGATGTCTTCACCACAGCTTCCCCAAATGTGTGTACAGATTTTTCAGGTGAGAACGGTCTTCATTTATCAGCAATTGCATCATTTTGTATACAAAAAAACTATATATAGCCCAGCTTTTGCATATTCATTGACATATTCTTCAGGTTTAAAGGACAGCAATGACTTTCAGCATTTCTTCAGCAAATACTTATTTATTATTATATATTTACTTCTATGCATTAGTCACTGCTCTGTTTGCATGGTCTTTATTTTTATCAAATTTACAACTTTCAGGGTTTGAAAAAAAGCCCTCTCTTTCTGATGTATGGGTCGCATTGCAAGTAAATCATGATGTATACTTGTTCAAACAAACTATGAATCATACAGTGTAAAGTATTCTCTTCCTTCCAACATACTACCAATCATAGTGTAAACTATTCTCTTGCTTCCAACATACTACCAATCATAGTGTTAACTATTCTCTTCCTTCTGACATACTACTAATCATACAATGTAAACTATTCTCTTCATTCCAACATATTACCAATCATACAGTGTAAACTATTCTCTTCCAACATACTACCAATCATACAATATAAACTATTCTCTTCCTTTCAACATACTACCAATCATACAGTATAAACAATTCGCTTCCTTTAGACATATTACCTGTCATACTGTTTAAAGTATTCTCTTCCTTCCAACATACAGTGCAACCCTGCTATAACGTGCCCCACGATAACGCAAATTCGGATATAATGTGGTCATGGCATGACTCCTGAAATTTCATATATTCATTAACACATGAAAAAATAATTTTTGTTCAAAGTATGTGAAATAGTGTATGAAAAATGTTATTATCATTTTGGGGAAGAGGTCACATATGAATTCAAAAATATGATGATCGTGGCATGGTTCCTGAAATTTTAAATACATGTACATGCATTTTTCTTGTACCCGGATAAATATTTATTTTAAAGTACAAGAAATAGTGTGTAAAACGTTTATTATCATTTTGGACAAGAGTTCGCATATGATTTCAAATATAATGTGATCGTGGCATGGCTTCTGAAATTTAACAATTTCACTAGGTTCTTGAAGTGTTATGCCAAAATAAACATTATTGGAAGTGTTACTTATTACTGATCCATGAGTAAAGCCAGTAAGTCGTCTTTGTGATTGTCTTCATTTCTGTATACAATCATTGCTCAAACAATAGCCGACGTGTGTTTCTTCTTTAACTGCATACACAACTAAGCAGCAGACAATGTGGTGGTTGATAAAAGATTCTCACACTTTAATAACCATCAAAAAACGAAAGCCGCCAATGTGTTTTGCTGGGCTTGGCAGCGTTATTAGACACAATCAGTTGACCAGTAAATAATGTCCGCTTTACTAGCTGGAAATTGAAAGGGTATGAAATTGTACATGCGTTCAGCTTAAAAAATTTTATAATAGTGACTCCTGACCATTGCAGGCCCACTGCACTTAGTTCTCTGGTTTTACATGTGTATGGTGTTTGCTTATGAACTCGTTATTAATTTCCTATTTTTTTATAAAACTATTTTACCGTTATGGAAAATCAAGTTCACAGACGCAAGTCGTTCTCTGTCCAAGTGAAATTGTTCTCCCTGAATCAACTAAAGAAGGGCAAACAGCAAACAAACCATAACGAGTTCATAAGCAAACACCAAACAACAAACTCAGCTTGCCAGAGATCTAGGAATTAGCAAGTCCACTCTGCGAGGGTGGAAAACAGAAGAAGTAAAGCTCCGTAGTATACCCTACAGCATCAAAATCTTCTAACTCAGAAGCATTATTGACTTTGCTAGAAGCCAGTAGTTTGCGGCAAAGAAGCCGACTCCACTAGACAGATTTTTTAAGAAATGATGAAATTTAAAATTATGGAGTCATGCAACTAGACAGATTTTTTAAGAAATGATGAAATTTAAAATTATGGAGTCATGCAATCAGATTGACTTTGCACTTTTCACAATGATTAGTATAGTAGTTTTCTCATGTTTCTTTCGATAGTCACAAAATCTGAAGTAAAAGTTACATGCACGCTGAAAGCACGTGTTGATTGTTAATTATTCTTGCTTTTAGTCGTTCAAACGAATAGGCGTACAAGTGTTAATTATTGGGAATTTACAATGGATAAAGGTACACGGAAATGCATATGGGAAATTTTAGCAGTATGAAATGTGTACAGACACCGTTCATAGATCCTGGAACATAATGAACCATACATGTGCTTTGTCTTTCTTAATCTTATTTTGCTGTTAATTTTTCCCATTGAATTCAGACACATAATGATCTGTGACAAAATTATTGAATAGCATAAATATGTATGCAATTGTTGCATTGGAATTACATGTATCATGGATTAACTGCATGCTGCGATGGTACGATATCAGACGGTAAGTAAACGGTGTTAATACTCTGTTCATGCTATATATTAGATGTTGAATTCAGACACAATGATCTGTGACAAAATTATTGAATATTTTAAAGCTGTGTGCAGTTTTTCAATGTAATTACATGCATTATGGATGAACCGCATGCCACAACGGCACGATAGTAAACGGTGTTGATACCCTATTCGTGATATACATTAGACATGAATACACGTATATGTGCCAATGCATTGTTCTCTGAATAAAGTAAAATTCTGTAAAACCCCACATTAATGCGACCCCACTATTAACGCGATCCAATTTTTTGGACCCCAGTTATCACGTTATAACAGGGTTCCACTGTACTACCAATCATACAATGGTAAATTATTCTCTTCCTTCCAACATACTACCAATCATAGTGTAAACTATTCTCTTCCTTCCAACGTACTACCAGACATACTGTGTAAACTATTCTCTTCCTTCCAACATACTACCAAACATGCAGTGTAAACTATTCTCTTCCTTCCAACATACTACCAATTATAGTGTAAACTATTCTCTTCCTTCCAACATACTACCAATCATACAGTGTAAACTATTCTCTTGCTTCCAACAAACTACCAATCATACAGTGTAAACTATTCTCTTCCTTCCAACAAACTACCAGTCATAGTGTAAACTAATTTCTTCCTTCCAACATACTACCAATCATACATTGTAAACTATTCTCTTCCTTCTGACATACTACTAATCATACAGTGTAAACTATTCTCTTCCTTCCAACATACTACCAAACATACTGTGTAAACTATTCTCTTCCTTCCAACATACTACCAATCATACAATGTAAACTATTCTCTTCCTTCCAACATACTACCAGTCATACAGTGTAAACTATTCTCTTCCGTCAGACATGCTACCATTCATACAGAGTAAGTTATTCTCTTCCTTTCAACATATTACCTCAGAAATAAACATACTACCTCATCCTACCTCAGAAAGAAATATGCTATTAGCAATAAGGTTCGAGAAATGCTCAGTTCTTATACTGTAGTATCATTTATTTTCCTAGGGCTCAATTTACATGGGTTTTTTAAAAAAGACATTTGTGTTGTTACTTAATTTCATTGTTTTGCCTGTCAAAGGTTTCATGTTACTAGGTATTTAGTTTTGTGGTTTAACCTCTACAGATGCCCAAAAAAAGAATACAAATAAAACTATGTTGATTCAAATGGCTGTCAATTGAATGTTTAAAATAATACTACCACATGTATGAGCACAAATCAAAGACCACACAAGTTCATTACTTACACAGTGTTTTTGTCTGAGTATATAACACGAGTGGAATCTGACACTGCCAGCAATGTGAATAATACTACGCCTATGCAAACTGCAGTCAAGTGAATGTTTAAAATGATACTACCACATGCCACATGTTTGACCAAAAATCAAACACCTGAAAATACTTGCACCTCTTTTTGTCTGAGTGCTCAACTTAAAAAAATTGCTGATGCCACGAAAGTGCAAAGATGACAACTAAATTGTATGACAGTGGAATCACCCATTCGTTTTCATCTACCTTATGTACAAACCAACTTGAATCACTAGATTTGACAGTGAATAAAGAGTACAAAGAATTAAAATCACAAATATTTTTTATTCATTCTTTCATTTTCAGTCTTAATAGTGTTTAAATCCTTATGCTTTTCTTATTTCTCTATTTCTTACTTATTTCACATATTGACTTCAGGTGGTGAGTGGAAATTACAGCTGCTGGATACCTTCTAGATACATGTTCATTGCAACAATATATAGGGCTTTACAGTTCATTTTCCAAAGGGTTCAAATTGAACAATGTAAAAGCTTTTGTTGCCAAGTTACATTATTGACATTGTTTTATCAAATACCAGTAGCTTTGCTAATCTTTAAAAATGAAACACAGTAAGAAATTGGGCAGGGGGGTTGGGGGGACAGGGGTCATCATCATATTTGGCTCATTTTTCATTGGGTCTTTAAATTCTTGGTTTGGAGCAACAACAAAAACCATGAAAATGAGGCCCCCACAGAAATTTCTGAAACTACAGTACTTTGCATTATTCTCCTCCAGATCTTGGTAATCAGAGCAGTGATCCGAGGTCCCACTGATGTCACTTGTACACTTTCAAGGCTGTCTGTTGTTAGATCTTGTTAATCAGAGCAGTGATCCGAGGTCCCACTGATGTCACTTGTACACTTTCATGGCTGTCTATTGTTAGATCTTGTTAATCAGAGCAGTGATCCGAGGTCCCACTGATGTCACTTGTACCCTTTCAAGGCTGTCTGTTGTTAGATCTTGTTAATCAGGGCAGTGATCTGAGGTCCCACTGATGTCACTTGTACACTTTCAAGGCTGTCTATTGTTAGATCTTGTGCTAGTAATTTGATTCCTTTATATATCATATGAATACTAGTTTAGTATACTACAAAGTTAGTATGCTTCAAGGACTGTGCTACTTAGTGTGCCG